>JBBPBX010025258.1:16478-30864 GCA_038048925.1 Garcialebias charrua | reverse complement strand
GCGACTAAATACTGACACATTAATTGTAGAAGAAGAGCATTTTAATGTTTTGAGCTTCAATGATGCATTCAAGTGTGATTTAATTTTGAGTGTGACTGCTCTGTCCTGTCTGATGGTGGTGCTGTCTCTCTGTAATGGGTCGTGGGGATGATGCCATCCAGGTTAATAAATGAGACAGGGCATGTGCTGGTTTTGATCTGCCTCCATCGTGGTTCCCTACTGGACTGTGTCAAGCTGAGCTGATTGAAGAATAAGAAGCTACAGGTAATAGAAATGCTAAAAGAGCAGCTGTTGTAGAAAACCTTCAGGTTGATTATGCATATATTTAAGACATGGATAATTAGTGTAATTTATTTAGTTTTTGTTTGCCAAGACTAACAAGGTTGTCAAAGTTTAGATGATTTTCTTATTTTATTGAGCTCATTATTCCATTAGTATATTAAAAAGTGGTCTGTCGATGTCCTCCATTGTTGAGGGACTTGAATAGTGAACGATTGTACAGTACTTTGTAGTTTTCAAGATGAGAAAGACAAGAAATGCAAATAAACCTTAATGTTTTTGGTGTAAGATACTCAAGAGGTAGGAGTTACACTGTCAAATAACAGGTGGATTTATTTTTTCTTGTATGAGGCAACACGGAGTGATGGATCCAGGCGAGTGTAAGGAGCAATTTTATCCACCACCAGATGCAAAAGTGGAACTAGGGGTTGGTCGATGGTGATACCATTAAACCACCGACGTAGATTCATCTTCAGCCACTCCAATCATTTGAGGAAACTATACAAATTAGGAAGAATTGTTTCCTCAAATGATGGGGTGGCTGGTTTTAATTTTTACATGTATACCATATTTTTCGGACTATAAGGCACACTTACAATCCTTTGATTTTCTCAAAAATTGACAGTGAGCCTTATAATCCGGTGCACCTTATGTTAGGGCTGGACAATAATTCGATATCGATATATGTTGCGATATACTTCTATTCAATAACGGTGATTTGAGTTTTAAGCCCATTTTCGATATTTCGATACAGCGTTTCACTGACACATTTCCTTTTCTGTTCGGGTTGAAGTGTCCGCTTCAGTTTCAACCCGGACAGAAAAAGGTGCGACACAACTACGTAAGTGCGGGATGACGTAGATGTTACGCAGAGCTTGAGTCCAGAAGGCATTAGAGGTAGCAGGCAAGGCTAGGCTAATTTCCAACGCACGTTAAGTTTTCGCTTCAAAATGAGTGCAGATGACGGTCAGAATGTAACTGAACAAGATTTCACAAGCAAAGAGTAAGCAGAAGACATAACTGATAAGAGAGCAAAGACTAATTTGGTGGTGGGGAAGTGGTTCAGCTTTCTAAGATTCGATAAACTGCAGATTTCAGTGTGCTGCAAAATGTGACGGAGTCTCGTTCCAACTAGTGGTGGGAACACATCTAACTTGTTCCACTCGATAGAATCTGCTGAGAGTCAGAGGATGAAGCACAATAAAAGTGTGAGCCAACGCGTCCCTGAAACAACACCCACAGATGTATCAAAAGAGAAACTCATGCAGCAAACACAGACGTTTGCATGAGTTCGTGTTATGTTGTTGTTTATTAAAACTTAATATTGACAAAGTTGAGAGTTTTATGTTTATTTGACGGTGATTTCAAATTTGTTTGAAGGCTAAATACAAATAAAAGGTGAACATTAATTTATTTATACAGAATGTACAGTTATTCTGAGGCTTTTATATTGTTCATGTCGATATCAAATTATATCGTTATCGACCGAAATTAAGAAATATATCGTGATAAAAGTTTTGGCCATATTGTCCAGCCCTACCTTATGTATTAATTCTGGTTGTGCTTACCGCCCTCAAACCGATTTTATGTGGTACAACAGAACAATGTTGAGAGTTATTGCGAATGAGTTGAATAAAGTTGGACTTTTCTGACTGTTTGGTTTTGCTTATTGCACCTTAGTCCAAAAAATGTGGTATATATGGCGGCAGCCATTTTGGACATTGACATAGCAGTCCAACTTTCGATGGTGACCTTTCTTGGGCCTAGATACAGCCATACACCAAAATGGAAGTTGATAACTTGTTCAAGTTACCTCACAACACAGACGGATCAACAGAGGGTATTTCCAATCCCCCTTCTTCATTCCGTGACAGTGGACAACGAAATGCCACCATCTTGTATGTTGTTTTTGTTAGTATATGAGTTGTTTTAAAAATTTAATGCACAGTACAGGAAATAAATTCTTACGTGGAATATAGGACAGCATGACGATGATGAGGAAGTAATAGTAGTCAAACGACACGTTGTATTTGTTGGGGAGCCTCATGGAATACATTCCAGATCTGCGTACAATTGGCAGAGCAGCGTAAATGGTGAGCAGCTCTCCGACAACTCCCAGTGGATACAAGATGATAAAGAAGTTGTATCTGTAACGAAAAGAAGAATTTATAAATTTGACTTGCAGATACGTACTTGCAAAAGGAAGCGCACAAATTGAACACACTCACATGCACGGCCATTAATGAGCGTTCCAACTATTTACGGTTCAACTTTCTGTGCAGAAGCATTGAACAGGTAGATTAAGATGTAGCTCAAGTGATGTTAGCAAATTAGAATTATAAAAAACAATAATAAAAACAACATCATTTTAGGATTTTGCCAATACACTGGTAAATCAAAAACCTGTTCTAATGTATCTAAAAAAGCTAAGTCTGGTCCTCTGGACATTCAAAAAACAAAGCAAAAACAAAACAAAAATGTAGAAACGTTTCATCTTTCGTCCGAAAGACTTCCTCGGTTTGATGTGCTGTATTCAGCTCAGTCTTATAAATAGCACCCTCTCACAGTGGATCAACCAGTTTGCTGCTGACAGCCGAAACCAGCTGCTCACATGATCAAGGAGGACCATCAGCCTAACGATGGATCGTTAGCACCCTGATGGTTGTTTGCTATTCACAGAGGGCTGAGTGATACTAGCAATAACAGCGTTGTATAAGGGGGACAGTTGAACCCGGAGGCCTCCACCTCTGTTTAATGATGGACGGTTTCTTTTCACAAAGATGGCCTCCTTTACTCCTCTCTCAAACCATCGTTCCTCTCTATCAAGGATGTGAACATCTTCATCCCTGAAAGAGTGACCGCTGGCGTGGAGATGAGTGTAGACCGCAGAGTCCTGACCTGATGATGTTGATCTTCTGTGCTGGGCCATCCTTTTGGCCAGTGGCTGTTTAGTTTCCCCGATATAAGACTGATCACAGCCCTCCTGACACTGAACAGCATACACAATATTACTCTGTTTGTGCCGGGGGACTGGATCTTTGGGATGAACCAGTCTTTGCCGTAATGTATTTTGGGGTTTAAAAGCCACTGGGACGTTGTGTTTAGAAAATAAACGTCTCAATGTCTCTGAAACTCCCGCAACATACGGAATGACCACTGGTCTGGGTTCCTTCTTTTCACCTGATGGCTGGCTGGAGTCCTGTTTGGGTTTCTTCTCTGCTTTCAGGAAGGTCCAGTTAGGATATCCACATTGCTCTAGATCCTGTTTTGTGTGTGATTTCTCCTTCTGCCTGGCTCCTGAGTTAGTGGGGACGCTGTCTGCTCTGTGATAGAGTCCTGATGACTCGTGCTCCAAAGGGTGATGGGAGTCAAACTGCAAATACTGGTCTGTGTGGGTGGGTTTGCGGTACTCAGTTTGCAAATTTCCTCCATCAGAAACTGAGACCTCACAGTCCAAGAAAGCCAACCTGCCATTTTTTACATCTTCTCGTGTGAACTTGATATATTTATCCACAGAGTTGATGTGATCAGTGAAATGTTGGACTTCCTGAGATTTAATTTTAACCCAGGTGTCGTCAACATACCTGAACCAATGACTTGGTGGTCTCCCTGAAAAGGATGTCAAAGCTCTCTTTTCTACCTCCTCCATGTACAGGTTGGCAACAATAGGAGAAACTGGAGACCCCATAGCACACCCATGTTTCTGCCTATAATATTGCTCCCCATATGTGAAGTAGGTTGACTGCAGGCACAATTTCAAGAGTTGACACAGTTGTTCTGTGGAAAGCGTGGTTCTGCTGTTCAGAGTGGTGTCTGATTTTAACCTTAAACAGACCACCTCTACTGCCTCATCAACAGGAATTCATTCATTCATTCAACCTTTATTTATACAGGCTAGCCTCATTGAGTCACGGGGACTCATTTACAAGAGGGACCTGTCTCACTCACACCAAACAACCATTCACTCTCTCACTCACACCTAGGGTCAATTTAGAGTCACCAATCAGCCTAACAAGCATGTTTTTTGGTCTGTGGGAGGAAACCGGAGTACCCGGAGGAAACCCACGCATGCACGGGGAGAACGGGGGTCCTCTCTTGTTCTCCTTATACCTGCTGCCACTCGGTGCTATTTTCCGGAAACACAATATACCTTTCCACTTCTACGCTGATGACTGTCAAATCTACTTCCCCCTAAGACAAAATGGTACAGGCTCTATTCAACCTCTGCTCGACTGCCTGGCTGACATCAGGGACTGGATGGCTTTAAATTTCTTAAGCTTCAATGATAAGAAGTCTGAAGCCATATTGTTCCTTCCCAATGACACAACCTCAAACCACTGCATTGACCTGTCTGCTCTACCCCTGTCCGAAAAACAAAAAGTCAAAAATCTGGGAGTGATAATGGATCCTTCCATGAAACTCAACAGTCATGTAAACATGATCGTCAAATCCTGTTTTTTCCAGCTGAGGCGTCTGTCTAAGCTGAAGCCCATATTATCCAAAAAGCACCTGGAGACAGTGATTCACGCATTCATTACATCTAGGCTTGATTACTGCAATTCACTTCTGTTTGGCGTCAGTCAAGCCACCATTGCACGATTACAACTGGTTCAGAACGCAGCTGCCCGATTTTTAACCAGCACACGCAAAAGAGAGCACATTACACCAGTCTTGGCCTCCCTTCACTGGCTACCGGTTCATCTTCGAATCCAATTCAAAATTCTCATGTATGTCTACAAATCGCTGAACAGTCTCGCCCCCGCCTATCTCTCGGATCTGATACACCCATATGTCCCTCCACGTGCTTTGAGGTCAGAGGATCAGGTACTCTTAATAGTTCCAGAAACTCGCCTTAAGCGCAGGGGTGACAGGGCGTTCTCTGTAGCAGGCCCAAGACTCTGGAACGAGTTACCGCTGCTCATCAAACAGGCCCCCTCCCTCTCGGTTTTCAAATCCCGGTTAAAAACTCACTACTACTCCATCGCTTTCAATGCCAGCTGATTTGTATTGGATCGTTTGATTTATGATCTGCAATGTTTTTATGTTTTTCGTGTTGTACTTCATTGTCTGTGTTGCCTGTTGCGTGTTTGTTTGTCCAGCACTTTGGTGTGGACTTGTTCCTGTTTAAAGTGCTTTATAAATAAAATGGTATGGTATGGTAACATGCAAACTCCACCCAGAAAGGCCCCGGACCGGGATTTGAACCGGCAACCTTCTCGCTGAGAGGCAGCAGCTCTACCAGTTGTGCCACCGTGCTGCCCACGGTGTGCACGTAAAGAGCGATGTGACATCAAAAGAGACCATTGTTTCATCAGTCTCCATGATGACATCCCTCACCTTATCCACAAAGTCCATGGTGTTCTGTATGTGGTGTTCTGAGCTGCCAACTAAAGGGATGAGTACAGACGCCAGATATTTGGAAACATTGTAAGTGACCGAGTTAATCATGCTAACAATTGGTCTTAAAGGTACACCTTGTTTGTGGATTTTGGGTAAACCATACAGACTAGACGTGGCCTCCCCTGGGTACAGTCTGTGGTACAGAATATGATCAATAGGCTTGTCCTGCTCCAAAATTTTCAGGCAATCTATCAACTTCTTCTTGTAACCACTTCCTGGATCTATTTTCAGTGGTTTGTAAGTGGTTAAAGAGGAACTAAACCCCGGTCTAAAAACGTGTTTACAGCCCTATGGGTTGAACAGAGGGATTGCACCTTAATTTTCTTATTGGTCTAGGATTCTCACTGTGACGTGTTTTCTCACTCTGACGTCACAGAAGTGGTTCAAGCAGAGCCAATCCCCTGCAGAGATGAGAAGGTCCTGCAGCTTACCTTATATGGAAGTGCCACATTTCACTCCTGACAAACGGTTTTCTTTTTCTTTTTTTTCCCCATTTTTTGAGCCTTTGGTTTTGGATGGAATGGGTGGAATAGATAAATACATCTACATGTTTATCCTTTGTTGTTGCTTGGTGCATGTTGTTGGCTAGAGGTTTAATTTGTTTTAGGTTGTTGCTGGTGGAGGCGCGGACAAAAGCACAACTCTACCTCCTCCCCTCCTTGTCTCTCGACACGCCCATTTTGAGGGTGATTTTGAATCTGCTTAGAGGGAGAAGTTATAAGGAGTGACATAACTTTCTCATGATAGTCTTTCTGGTTCAAAATCACTGTGCACCTTCCTTTGTCTGCGGTTCTAATTTAGATTATTATTTAGTAATTTGAAAATCATGCCAAGTGTGTGAATTGTAATTGCTGAATCAGCATTCAAACTTCTCGTTTTGTATTTTTCTGATTTTTTTTTTTTTTTGCCATCTAATGTATATTTTGTGTTGTTTTAGCCATTCATTTATCAGCAAGTTCATTTCATTCAGGAGATGGAAAAGTTTTTACATCATTATAATAATTTTGCCTGTTATACTTGTTCAAGTTTTTTGACAAATGAGATGTGTTTCCCATCTATTTGCCTTCTGGGTAATTTATACCAAACTAATCACAAATACAAACAGAGTTAATCAGGCCATTGCAGCTTAGATATTACAGCAAACTGCTGCATTAATGTTCAGACACTGTATGTTATTTATTAAAAAAAAAACTAAATTAATAATATCCCTAAAAAGCATCAAGAGATGGAAGGTACCAAACAGCGATGACTTTTGAAAACGAGAGGAAATCAAGAAAAAGTAGCACAGTTTGAGTGTTGTAGGACTGACCAACAAATAAGTTCAGTTAAAAAAAAAAAAAAATTGACGACTTGAGAAAAACTTGTTTTAGGCTACTTTTAAACTTTTTAATATAAACTATAATTTGTGAGCTCAAGAGGAACTGATAATGATGGGAAATCACCAAGGCCTGGAACTGTGAGCCAGACATTCAAGCTAGCACTGGGTTGTAGTGGGTAAAGCTGCAGGATCAGACTGTGACTGACTGTAATTTGACCTGCAGTCATAACCACACTACCACTGGATGCACTAAGGTTATTTAACATAATAATCTTTGAACTCATACACCAACTGTCTTCAAATGTAGAAACTAATATGTTGCCATCAGAAAGTTAATACCTTCCTATTTCAGGTTGGATTTAGGGCACATCTAAAGTCTGTTTGCATGCTGAACATACGCTGTGTGCTGACTTTTTTGAGAACTGTGCTCTCGTGGACAGGGATCATGTCTTCAGCCGAGGCTCGGGGCAGCGTCTCGGCGGATGTGCGTGAAACGCTGGCTGAGCATTCCATGACCAAAACAGATGGGGTCTTAAAAAACAGGAGCAGCTGAACATGAGCCCTTCTCCATGGGGCCTGGCGTCTCTTAAAGAAAGATGGGAACGGTGGGGGAGGAGAGCGTCGCCAAGTGTGCAAGAATCCAAAGCCAAAGGAAAAACAAAGCTTTGGCACGGGGATGGATCTTGTAAGGATGGAACAATGCAAATTTTAAAAAAAGCATTTTTCAGGAAGTGCTTTGGTAGCTGAGCTGTGAACTGTTGTGCAAGAAGGGTGACGACCTTCTGTGTTGTAAGATGCTGAGTTTCTGCTGGACCGCTTTCAGATCAGACGTTCCTCTGAACATCTCCCGTATCTGTTGAGCTACTGCGTCACAAGCAAGGCAGGATTCCCCTCTAAAGCGGAGAAACCTTCACTACAATATCCTCAAATCTTATGTTTTAAAACCTAATCATTAAAGAAGTGATAACTTGTTTCAGGATCAATTTATAACCGACATGCAGTCCTGTATTTTTAGTGTTGTCAACGAACAAGTGAGCAGTTTAGTTCAGTCACTGACAAATAATGTCTAATAAAGCAGAACAGGTGTTTCTTTTCTTTGTGGGAGATGGCTAACACCCAACACACACACATGCTGCAACACCTCTTGTTGTAAAAAGCCCAAATCACCAGCTCAGTCCAGCATGCTGACACACACACTGTCCAACACATTAATAAAAATTAATCTCGGCCGCAGCTAACGTGCATCTCCACCTGGCCCATTTGATGAAGAACGGCAGGTGGTGGAGCAGGTTGAACGTGTAGTAGGAATATCTGGTGAGCTCTGTCATCGTCCACACAACCAGGAACAGGATTACGCTTTCTTCATTCTGGATCTTTGGCAAAATATACAATTACATGTGTATACAGAAGATAAAAGCGGGTCTACATCGTGATCTGTGTGTTCGGCGTGCAAATCATCTCTGAAGCTGTTAACAGACACCAAAAAAGATAAATTTATTTAACTGCAAATGTTTTGTGAGAATTTATCCTCATTAGAATAAACAATTCAGTTATTATGCATTCTATTATGGAAAGAAAATAGAGAAACAAATCTTAAAATTGTCTTTTTTCCTGTGTGCTATAATTTGTGGCAGAGTTGGCGTTCACCTGTCTGATGCTGCTGGTGACGAACCAAACCATGAAAATCCGTGAGCACACTTGAACCCCGGTTACAATCACAGAAGTCCTGACGATTCCTGCAGCAGAGCCGGAAAAAGCAACATCAACATCCGGACAAGTGTGATACAGTATAAAAATTAAAGCAAAAATGAATCATTGAAACCATCACATACCAACAGCACAATGTCCCACCTGCAGGACAAACGCACAACAAGGAGCAGATGGAGTTAACTGTGTCTTTCCAGAGTTACAAATGGTTTTCTGTGAAAAAGTTTTTTTTACCTCAACTAATGCAAAGGTTTGGAAAAATTTAAGTGTCCTTGCTATACTTCTGTAGAGACCCTTGTGTGTGCCTTTCTGGACGTAGAAGCGCATCATTGTTATGGCCAAAACCAGCCACCTGCAGAAACACAAACCCAACACAGGAAATATGATGACGTGTGTGGAACACACTGCTGATGGTCAGCCGGCTGCAAAACATCACACGCTTATCATATGAAGTGATACTAGAGTGAAAACAAGATAGGTGTCTCAGAAGGAGAAAATGAGAAAAATATATTAAACTAATTCTGACTTGTTAAGAGTGAATGTTACAAATCACAGTGTGTTGTAACCAGCATCCAGAACATTGAAATATAATAAATAAGGACATCCTTTTATGAATGTGTGCTCTTTCAGTGCTAAAACACCAACTGTTTCTAAGTGTTAGCCTTTGAAAGCATGATATATTACATATGAAGGCATTTAAAAAATAATAATATGTAAAGCAACAGATGAGATATTCCAGTGTGCAGACCACATGTGAACAGAGCATTGATACAAGGGATGACAACACAGAGAGAAGAGTCCAGGGGCCTCATGTACAAAGACTTGCGTAGATTTCTTACTGAAAAGTCACGTACGGACAAATCCAGAAAAGTGTCCACGCACAAAAAAATCCAGAATTATCAAACTGTGCGTACACCTGAATCCACGCACATTCCTTATGTACAACACAATTGACGTGGAACTGAGCGCACGTGAGACACCTCCCCTGACACGCCTTCATTTACATATGTTAAACAGATGCAAATTACTTCCTGCATGTGTGAAGGACATGTTTGTTTGATCCCTGCGCGATCAGAAATGATTTCTAGATTCAGGAAAATAATGAATTCAATATAATATGAGTGAGGACAAACATCCTAAGTAAGAATAGTAATAAAATGTGTTCATCATGCAAAGAACGAGTGATTGTGTGTCGGTATGCGCACTGCTGTGGTGCGCGAACCGGCTCATTCATTCATTCTGTGTGGAAATATTAACTTTGCGCACGAGTTTATTACCATAATTACTGTAAACACAGAGGAACTTACTTGGATGTTTGCTAGAACATAGATCTTTGTTTATGTAGATGATGTGAAGAAACGAGTCTGTGCGTCTTGGTGGAGACATTTCATGACATGATGTTGGCGTCTCCAGACGCTGCGCCCCGCAGCCCTGTGCGCAATCTGTCTGTGAAGCTTTTACTCTCCTACAAGTTATATAACAAGGTGTACTTTCACGTGTCATTTTGGGGGAATCTACAATAAACGCAGAAAATGAAACACCTCCAGCTGCCGTGTCGACACCGGTGAGGGTGCGCGCGCGCTCCAAAGCGCGACCACTCAGCCTTTGGAAACATATGGATGAGACCATTCTATTGGACATGATCCGGCTTTGTGTGGACTGGACTGCAGTCCCGATCGACCTGCAGCTCCCTCATAGCTCGGGAACAGTTTGACCGCTGCTTCTGTATGCACGCGTGATGCACGGCTCCCCAGAGCGCAGCAGCAGTGCCAAACTGAAAAATTATTATTTCTGAAAACGGCTGATAAGCCATATCCTAGATCGGAAAATTATATCTGTTTCTAAATAAATGCTCTGCGTGTTACACTATTTATTATAACCTCCAGTAAGGCTGAATGAATCCGTTCCTGTTAAATTTATTTTTGGCACAACTTTGCGCGTGCTTTATTTCACTGCGTCATGTGGATGTAATACTTGTTAATCGTGTGTTTGGAGGGAATATTAATCATTTTCACATCATGAACAGTTAATAATAATAATAATAATAATAATAATAATAATTATGAATTCAATTTATAACGCACTTTTCATTAATGGAAATCTCAAAGTGCTACAAGGTGCAACATATTTGAATGTCAATAAGACAAATAATAAAACAATTAAAATCAACAACAGTATCAACTAAGATCAAAAGTAGAATCATGAGGAGTAAAGTATGCTCGGTTGAAAAGAAAGGTCTTCAAGCCGCTCTTAAAGTCAACCACAGATTGTGGGGCTTCAGTTTCACAGCGGCACCTGTAAGTGTCGCCAAAGGAAATATAACCACAGAAACGTGCGTACGCAAGCAGGGGAGCATCCGTGAATTTGTACGTGGAAGCGCAGGTATTCCCGTTCATATCAGATTTGATACATACGCCACTTTGCGTGGAAAGTGACGTGCGCAATGTTTTTGTGCGCACGCATGGTTGATACATGAGGCCCCAGATAACAATATTTCGATTAACAAAGACCAGGGAGTTCCCCTGTTATGTCACTTCCTGTTTCACTTTGGCAAATTAAATATCCCAGTTATGTTACAAAATGGCAAAGCATATGCAGCATGCCAAATTTAGCAAAAGTGAAAATGTTTTCTTCACTTTAATTTGAAGAAAGAAAAAAAAACTTAGTTTGTCATAACCAGTGCTGTCATGGACTACAGAGTACAGTACTGTATAATGAATGAAACCTTTTTTAGCTTGTTGATCCTAAACAATGAAAGTTAAACATGATTTTACAAAAAGATTTTGGTACAAAATAAGAATCACAATAGTGCAAGCATTTATAAACTATTTAAATGTTGCCATTATTTGTAAATTGTTCAAAGATAACCGTATATGTAAATGATAAGGCTTTTTGTTCAAATAAAATTAAATGCTTTTTTAAAATCCGTCTTAGTCATTTATATTTAAGGTCGATTAGCTTGAGCTGCCATGTTGAATGGTATTGACTTTAAAAGTTAATCCGATGTGCATCTAGTATTTACTTTGAGAGCTTCATAAAGTCCAATGGTTCCTGGAATACATCGCCCCACTAAATATATCGACTGCTGTACATTGGGGTCTCTATTAGAGCCTGACCAATATGTCGGTAGGGCTGATATAGGCGTTTGGGGACATACAGTATTGATATTGGTGATGACTGGCCAATTAAGTGCCAATATAAACACTTATAATTTTCACCCCTAAAATGCCTGGGACCTGCTGTGTCCTTACTTGCAAATGACGTAATTGTATTATGTATCCAGCAGAGGGTGCATGAAGACAACTTTCAAGTCATGGCCATTCACTTTAAGTTTCACTTTCACTCACAGCACAGCCAAAGGAGGGAACAACTAATAACTGTGCAGTATATTTTGCTGAAATAAGCATGGTAAGTTAATTGTAACTGATGGGGTAAATTAAAAAAATCAACAATAATAAACTATCTTAAATACCCCAACCTGCTTGTCACTAGCTATTGGCTTCTCAAGTTAGCAAGCTAACAGAGAGCATGTTATTGCCTTGTTAGCCAGAACAATAAATCTAACGCAGCAGTAAATATATATCAGTGTTAGTAACGTTATCTTTGTCGACCTTGAAGACAAAAAAAATGCTGCAACTGTTGATACTAATTAGACCTTCACCATGGTCAGTAGTGGAGGATAGAAAATGTGAATGCATGTTAGGAAGACTGGTTCAAGACTTCAAGTGTTAAAACAGGTTTAAAAGTAGCTGTTTATTTAGATTATTGGGGGTGGACAAAGCTAAAAATGTTTCAGCCAATATATAATTTATCAGCATAGCCTTCCCCTTCCAATGTCAGTATCAGTGATAGCCAACATTTCCACATTGGTTGGGTTCTATGTGTTTCCTTTTATCTGGCTTCAAAGGTTTTCAGTCAGTGACATACTGTCTCTGCACTGCAGGCAGACCAGGACTCTTTCAGTGGAGTCATGTTGCTCCAACATTTGCTGAATTAAGCCAATAAATATGCCATGCTCCCTAACCGACGTTATGGGTCACTTTGCTCCAAAACCTGGAAATATGACTGAGGAGTAATGTTTTCACAGATGTGCACGTTCCTCAGGTCATGTACACAAGCAGCACCCTGGATTTCTGCTTTTGAACTGAACACCGGTGGTATTCAAATGAGTGCTGGATACTCAAATGAGCTGAGGCCAAGAGTAGTGGATGTTGTTCATGCTTGCTCTCTGTTTCGCTGCAAAGACAAGTTTGTCATTTAATTTGTTGGCACGCGGCAAATTTTGTTCACTTAACGGTTGATTTTCATTAAAGTTCCTGAGAACGTAGTGCTGCCCGAAAGGCTCAAAACCATTTATCACTAGTTGTTTTTTTCTAGACTCTCTGGATCTTTTGAGGATACTGGAAAGAAACTGGCATCCTTTTTATACACCTGATGCCTGTAAATCTAACGACTTCTGAATAGTTTTTTTTTTTTTGGAAGCAGCTTACTTTTGTCAAATATGAACTATACATAAAAATTTAAATGATAAATGGACTGTACTTATATAGTACCTTTCAATCTAGTCAAGATACTCAAAGCGCTTTACACTACAACCTGTACCCTCATTTACCCATTCATACAGCACTCTACATTTCTACAAAGCTAATCTGAATCTGTAGAAACTAATCAGTGCTGTATCACATTCATACACCGATGGGACACACAACGGCAATGAGGGATTCAGTGTCTTGCCCAGGGACAAATGTGTGACAGCTTATGGAATTGAACCCCCAACTCTCCCATTGGAGGACGACTGCTCCAACAGCTCAGCTGCAATTATTAAATCAATAAAATACTTGTCTTGGCATTTTATTGTTTAATTTTAGTGTGCATTTGCACTGGAGCCATTTGTGCAGTCTGTGTAGTCTTTTCTACGATTTTTGTGTTGCTATGCAATAAGTTTATCTGATAAGTGAGGGCAAAATATGAGTTTTATGTGAAATGATGAGCTCCAAACCTAAAGTATCATTAGCAAAATTACCATTTTATGTGTGGTCTTTTTAAAAAATTTAACTACGGTAAATGTTAGGTTTTAACTAGGCCTGTCATGATAACAAATTTTGCTGCGATTAATTGTCTAACTTGTGAAATTATTATGATAAATAATAATATTGTTTGAAATTTGACAAGAATTACAGTAGTAATTGTCAAATTTAAGAAGAAATGTTGTTTAATTTATTTTGTGTGTAGTACCTTTTTTGACCACTGGATGGCAGTATAAGACAGTTTGAACCGGAGGATGGATGGTGAGGGAGCGAGCAGCGTGTCTCTTTAAGAAAAATGGGAGGGAGGCCCTTTGGTGTGACATGGGCTGTCTCTTCTTGTTTTTCGTTTCTCAAAATGGCGGACGTTCGTTGTGGTTTGAGCTCTTCAGCATAGCATTTGTCACACAAATAAAAAAAATCAGTAAACAAGTTCTCAGCTTCGTTTTGCAGAGAAAAACAACTGTTTACATGAAGGCACGGGTTTCAACCGTGAATTTTGGAGCTTCGACAAGATAGAGTTTTTTTTCTGAGGTCGGCCTGTTAGCTTAGCTCGTAGCTTATTGTTTATCGAGACAGGCCTAGTTTTAACCATTAAGACTACGGTAGTTCTTTTTAAATAAAATTATATGCTTTTCTAAAATCCATCTTAGTCATT
>JBBPBX010025258.1:4602-16391 GCA_038048925.1 Garcialebias charrua | reverse complement strand
AAGAACTACCTGCTCACTGACTCATACAGATGCTTTCATCTTGAGAAACTAAAGACTTAGCATTCCTTGAAGGAATGCATATCACCCGCCATTTTTTATGCCAGAATTTTAAACTAAGATGTATTTTGACGAGAAGTGATGGAGTAAACAGCCACAAGCACATGTGATAATGTTAAATCTGTTAGCACTCTGCGTCTATTCTGAGGACTAGTCTCAGCTACCAACATATCAAATTTTAACAAATAATCAATGAATCTGACTCAATTATTGTGAATTTTTTTACTTGTGGCTTCAACGGGTTATCAGCTGGAGTTGTACTTTTAGTGATTAGTTCTTGGGAGTTTAATAAAAATGTCCAGCGATTCTTAATATATTTTGCTAACAGACAAATAGAGCTGACAGCAACAGTTGATGACATAGCTTTGAATAAAACTCAACAAGGATGGCCAGGCTTGACTCTTAGCTATCACACTCAATTTTTGCCCAAAATCTGTAAAACCGACCGAGCTATAATCAGTGTTGTGTTTTGTAAAGGCAGTTGTTTGTGGTAGCCATCTTGAATTAGGCCGACTCCAAATGGTAATCGGTTATAGCTGTGCACCAATTGATCATTTTCTCGGAGTTTCATTCAAATCCATCCAGCGAGGCATATGATATTTTGCTAACAGACAACTCACTCCAATGCATAGAGCCAAAGTTTTACAAACAGATGGAACACAATAAATTAGCATTTAGAGTGCAGGTTGGGGATGAGTCTCAGCTACTTCCACACTAAACATTTGCTTGATATCTCTCTTGACAGATGAATCAAGTTTATTCAGACCCACAAGAGCCAATAGAGCCCCCCATCATGGATCCAGGGATCTCAGAGCTGACTCTCAGGTGCTTCTCACTTTATCATGGACACACTGTTCCTATAATGTTGTGTTGTTGTTAAAAATGTGCTCATTGAGCACTTCACTGAGCTCCAGTGTCAGGAGCAGCCTGGCTATACTTATCACTGCGACTGAGGGACGCATGGCGGGCCTTGACGCTGACAGCACGCAGCCTGCAGCCCTATTTGGACACGGCTTCAGAGCCAGCCTGTCACCTCAAACAACCAGCCGCCATTCATTCACTTTCCAAACTCTCACCTCCCACCTTAACCTCCAAACACGCTGGCTTCGCATTGAATCTGTCTTTACTGTCAAATTAAGTTTCTGCTGAGTCCTTCGAGCTGAACAGGCACTTTCGGCCTGACGCACACACGCACACACGCGTTCCTATAAACAGCAACACAAGCTTACAGGATTTTTTTAAGGTGCGGGCAAACTTGTCTGGGTTTCTTATGAATAGGCAACACGTACCCGGCTGTCATGGCGATGTTGTAGAAAGTGAGCCATGCGGTGACGAGGGCACTTTTTGTTCTCTTCTTGTTGTTGTTTTCCTTCTCCTCAACCGTGCCGTCCTCCTCGCTGGACGCCATGGCACCGGGGGCAAGGAGGGGAACTCAGGAAGGGAGCTGACAGCTGTGGGGGGCTGGAAGGGAGGGGAGCATCCATCTCTCTATCCACCCAGGAAGAACCCCCCCTTCTGCCTCTCGTGGGATGAGTGCATGGCCTGCTGGTGGGCTGGCAGACCACTTGAACCTGGTTATACTGTAGGTGGTGTTACAGGAGATAAAACACAACAAAAGCAGAACCGGTATTTGCTCATCTCATCTCGCTGACAGTCATATCAAAGCGGTACAACGAGTTCCGCTGAGGATCCAAAGGGCCGCATGCTGGACCATGTGCATGAAGTTCTCTTGACTAGGGTTAAGAGGTCTGTCTGTGAATGAATGAACTGCTGACTAACTGAATGGGTGCATTATTGAACAAAGGAACCAAGAATGAATGAACACATGCCTGACTGATCAAATCTTTTTTCCGCTATTCCCTTTTCACATCCTTCTCCATCTCACTCTATCCTCACGCCAATGTCCTCCATGTCCTACATATCTCTGTCTTTTTTGTGGCAGCTGCATTTCTAACATACTTTTACCAATACAGCTACTGTCCCTCCTCTGGACATATGTTTCATTCCTCCTTTTTCTTGTGGATACCTCTCTCCAAGTCCACCATCCAATAAGTTTTGGGATTAGACAAACTACTTGGTCTAATCCTGCGCAAGTTAGATAAATAGTTGACATGAGTCAGAAACTTTCAGAAACAAGTGTATACTTTACGGAGTTTGACAAGTGGAGCTGTAGTTATGCAAACAATGGACGGTGTACAGCTCATCTACAGATATATATTGGGGCAGCTGTGGGAGAGTGGTTAGAGCAGTTGTCCTCCAATGCGAGAGTTGGGGGTTTGATTCTACCAGCACTCACATGCTGAAGTGTCCCTAGGCAAGACACTGAACCCCTCATTGCCTCAGATGTGTGTCCCATCATCGGTGAATGAATGTGATAAAGCTCTGGTTATTCTTTGTACAGATATAGCAGAGTGCTGTATGAATGGGCAAATGAGGGCACATATTGTGTTGTAAAGCACTTTGAGCATCTTGATCAGATAGAAAGACCCTATATAAGTACAGTCCATTTATGTACAGTAAGTCTGTAGTGGACTGATTTCTGGTCTCATGGAGTGCCGCTGCCTGAGAAAGTACAGTGCAGCAGAATCTAAAATTAGCTTTCCTAATGACACCATGCAGAAATGTGTGTAAACCAAAGACAGAACCAGATACAGTGCAGACCACCTACTTAACCTGTTAGGTCTTCAGGTTTCTGCAGCTGCACGATATCCAGCTGTTATGATACGTGAGGTTGAGACCAAACAATTCAGACACACCTCAACTCCGTTGTCACTTTAAATGATTTGTTTTTGTATGTATTAGTGAAAAAATGTCTCAGTCAAATAAAAAAAGCAGAAATAAGAGTATGATGATGAATAGACCAACTGTTAGTATTTGATACGCCAATGAACAAATATTTTACAGTAACATGTTTCAGCCACCAGATGGAAGCAAATAACGTAAAATATCAATATGTTGTTCATGCTATAAAACAAACTAGCCTCAAATATTAATTTCACTATAAGAGATGTTAACTCCATGGATGTCTCTGAGATAAATAACAAATATACGAAATTAAAAACTTAATATTACTGTGACGTCAAAACTGTTTCAGTTCAAAATGATCCCAGTTAAATCCTCAAGGATCCTTCAAGAAGCAGAGGTGGATGAACTGATTGCATTGTGTTTAAAATCAGACTAATAGGTAAGTCCCAGCCCCGTCACACCAAGGTACACAATGTGCAGTGTAAGCAGTTGGGTGAGCAGAGAGCCAGGACTGTGGTGTGTGGAAAATACTAGTGGAGCCAGACAATGCAGCAGACCGAGGCCTGACCAGCCCTCACAGGGGCAGGGGTCACCTTACTGGGACAACAGCTCCGCACTCGCTCCCTTCTCTCTCCGGCTGTGACCTGCCACAGGAATGGCCTCGGGGAGCACGCTTAAGTTCGCCCTCTGTGAGGTGCTGCAGTTTGCAGGCCTGTGTGTGCCGCTCTTCATCGTGATGCAGAGATTCGCTGACATTGTTGCAAAGGCGAAAACATCTGCGCTGCCCCCAGGCGATGCCAGCACGGCCTACTGGCTGATCGTGGCCTCCTCCATCGCCTATGTCACCTCCACTGCTCTGGTGATCTGGATACCCTTGAAGTATATGGTCTTTATGAAGAAGAAGTTCCTCATAGGGAGGAAGAAGTGGTAAGTGTCAGCGGAGTCGGTGATGGTAGGTCATCAACTGAGATCCCAGCACAGCTCTGATTGAGACAGAACCAGCTGGTGTAAGTCTGAACCGGTCTGCGGTTGGTTTGGATAACACTTGGCTGATAAATATGAGCAAGCCTTTGTCCTCTCTGACTTTTTGTGGTTTGTCCTCTCTTTCATCTCACCAGGAGACCTGTGGCCCTTGTATATGTGATCCTGTCCACATTACCCTGCTTCGCTTTTCTCATTGCCAGTTCTGAGGTATAACATGCTGTAGGTCATTTCTCATTTTAATTACCGGTACTAGTTACATCAATGTCTCTATGCTTTGGTTATCATCTTTACCCTGAATATTAACATTTTTTTGTTACAAAGCAGTCAAATGTCTTAACAAAGGTGAATTTTGGCACATTAATTTGATGAGTGGAACTTGAAAGTGGATCAAAGGTGATGATTTGTGAGAATCCTCTTGGTTCTCAGGGGAACCTCATGGATAAGAAGCTACTGATAAGCAGCTTGGTTCCTCTTCCTGTCCATGCTGTCAAATCATCTGTCCATGAGGCACAATTTCACTTCCTCATTGGCTGCAGCCTAGGCTCCATTTGCTGTTTTATGTCGTTTTCACCACAGTCTGATCTGGCCTGTCGGTCATTTCTTATCTGCTGCCTTGTCCAAAAGAAATGTCTAAGATGACCAACGCGCCTGCATTGTTCAGTGTACTGTTGGTGTGAAGTACTGACACAGGCAAATACCAGAGCTGCAAGTGATACGATGCAGTACACAGAGTTCATTACTTGTTTGAATGGGGCAATTAGGTTTGACATATTTCATTGTTTTTCCAGGTCCAAATCCACAACAACATAAAACACGATACGTTCACGGAGGTCCCCGTCTCATTAGTCTTCTTCTCGTTAATCTGCATGGATGTTGCAGAGAGGATCCGCCACTGCAGACTGACTGGACAGGGTGAGCGCAACTACTAACATGTTACACAAATCAAGCTGACAGCTAAACATCCTGAACTTTTCACTGCCGACTTTCAAAGTTACCAGCATTGCAGGAGTTTGGAGGCAACATGAACATTTATTAAGAATAAAGTACTGGTAGAAAATCAGTACTGTATGAGTTTTTATATTTTGGTTTTGTTTCCTCTACTCAACAGTATTGGACTTTCCAAAGAAATTAAGCAGGGATTTTAAAAATGTATATCAGTTTTCTAGAAGCAGGAGTTTCACATCTTAAAAATACCCACAGCGTTTCTTAGAATTCCACTGAGACTTCCTTTATCCACAGTATTCCTACGCCCCATGACGCTTTGCGCGAAATGTGCACACGACTTCCGGTTGACCGGAAACACCGTTTGTTTACATGCGAGTAATACAGTTGAAGACAGTCCAAACTTTGTTGTTTTAGTTCATTAAAAATGTGGGAACACCACTCGTTTTGTTAAAAGAGGAGGGACAAATAAAAAGAAATTACAGATGTTACCTGATCGCGCAGACATAATTTAAAAATACATAAATAGCGAACGCGTTTGCTCCGGCCTCTCGGCTAAGGTTTGTTAGCAGCTATCTCGGCTAAAAGTCACGGTGTTCTGTAACACCGGTCGCGCCTGACATATATCATTTTAAGACAGTAAATCATCCAAAACTCTCATTAATAAACCCTCCCTGAATAAAAAGAAATTACAGATGTTACCTGATCGCGCAGACACAGCCATAGAGTAGGATGCAGGAACACTCTTTCTTTGTTTTGGGTCCGTGTTGAAAACACTGTTGTTTTAGCCAAAGATTTAGCTTGGTCCGGTTGTTGGTGCAGCCGCGAACAGCACAGCAGGTACCTGAACCCCGGTAGGACATTTCAGTAAACGTTCCGTTTAAACAAAAGCTGTGTTTGCTCCGATAAAATGAATGAAAATAACTTTCAAAAACACCCGCGATCCATACTCCGCCTATGGAATACAGGCACTTCCGGTGTCGGACAGGAAGTACAATGCACATTCGCTTCTACAGTGACACCCTCAGGAATACTGTGGATAAAGCTGCTATGGTAGTTAGAAAAGTGTGTTTTTCTTCTGTTAGTAACTATGGTAACAAGGTTCAGAAGACTTTCCAACTTGTCAAAAAATGGGCTTTGTTGTACCATGATAGCTTTGAAAGTATGTCCTGATGATTCCTGTCCTCTTAAGTTTGGGCGATGTCTATCTAAAAAGGAGCCTGGTATGGATATTGGTTTGTATTTTAAATTGAATTTGGGTTTCAGTCAGTTGGGAAGTGTCATAATTGCTTTCCCTTTTTAATACCTGTCTTTCCATTACTCTCTTCAGCTAATAACGTGGAGAGAGATGCAGAAATTCCCTCCACTGTCCTCACTCATGTAGAACAGATAACACCAGTAACTCCCATCAATCCAGCTGTGCCTGGGCAAGGTGTGCACGCTCCCATGCAGCCTCGAGCAAACCAGTTCAATGACAGGAACCGGAATGGAGCGGGAGTTCGACCAGAAAGCAATGGCACAGTCCCTGGGATACCAGCGACGCCTAGCAGGCCTTTCAATGTTGGGCTGAGTTCACGATCAGCGAGCACTGCAGCGTATCGGACATCTCCGTACACCTACACGGGCCCTCTGAGGTTCCTGTGTGTCAGCGACGCCCGGGCTGACGTGTTTGTGGACAGCTTCATGTTCTGGATGGATACGGTGGAGATGGTGAGGGTGGCCGGGCATCCTCTGGTCTACTACTCAGGCTGGGTGTTTCCCATCTACATCTTCAGCTACATGTCTTGCCTTCGTGTGGTTGTCATGCCCAACACACCCCTTCTGTCCTCTCTGGGGGTGGCCCTACAAGACTTACCCTTCTTCTTTGTGCGCATCGGCCTCATTGCCCTCTTCGGTTTTGTCACACCTATCCTCTATCTGATGAAGAACCTGTTGGTCTGTCTGGCCTTTGTCTATTTCAACTTCATGACCAAGCTGAGGGTCTTCAACACTGAGAGGATGTTCTTTTGAGACCGATGCTACATGGACAAACAGTGAAACACTGAAAGAGGCGTTGGGACACATAAAATGCCGCCTGATGGATTTCAGAAGGTGGCTGTACCAGCTCTTTATGAGTTTGAACTTAGTATTAATAGTAAGAAAAACAACAACAAAAAACTACAAATGGGATGAACTTAAACTAGTTGTTGCATAAAGTTACTACATGTTTATACCACATAACTGTCAGGTGGTCGGGTATACCCTGTGTACAACTGCTATTAGGTTTATTTATTATAGTATTAGTTCAGATCTTTTAAAGATAGGTTTTGTATGAATTTAATGAACAATTATTACATTACTTGTTGTAGACAGCTCTTTGAACCACTACAGCTGAGAGAAACAGGGTTTCATTCTGACAAACAAGCATCTAATTCAAGCATGACCAAGCTCAAAGTGGCTTGAAGCTTAAAACAGCTTAATTCTCTAAATTTTCATAGCGGTTCAGTCCAACACTATTTTACAAACGCAACGAAGTTCATTCAAGTCATCTGGATGATTTTTTTTCTGAGACATTTCCTCCTTCATCCAAAGGACTTCATCAATCCTAGGAGCCACAAACAAACGTAGTCCCACAAGCAGCACACTTCATAGTGGGGAAAACAAGTTTGCTGGTGATAAGAGGGTTTCTGAGGCCCGTCCTCTCCACCATCAACTCCTCTGAAGCAGCTATGCCTGTTTGTGGGACTCAGTTTGTTTTTGGCTCCTCAGACTGATGAAGTCCTTTGGGTGAAGGATGAAATGTCTCTGCAAAAAAAAGAAGAAAAAAAAAAGAAAAGAAAAAGAAACTGTCCAGATGACCTGACTGAGGTTTGTTAAAAAAAATTTTAACCTGGATTATTGAGTATGAACTTTGATAATTTGAACCACTTTGGCATGGCCACCTCAGAGAAGTTGATGGGGGAGAGGGTGGGCTCCAGAAAACATCTTATCACCAGCAAATTTTTTGCCAACTATGGGAGTGTGCTGCTTGTGGGACTCAATTTGTTTGTGGCTCCTCGGATTGATGAAGTCCTTTGGATGAAGGACAAAACGTCTCAGCAAAAAAATAAAATTAAATAAACTGTCCAGATGACCTCACAGAACTTTGTTGGATTTTTACCTGGATTACTGAGCATGAACTTTGAAGTTTATTTTACAAACGTTTACGTCATTGTTAATTATGCATTTTATGGTTATATACTACTACCGGGACTGTTTTTTTGCCTATGCAAATAGCAGCAGCTAGCTGTAACAATTGTGACATGTAATACAGAACTGATGAAAGTTATGGTTTACAAAAAATAGTCATCGCATAAACTACTATGACACTAGCACTTTGAGATTTTCATTAATGAAAAGTGCGTTATAAATTGAATTCATTATTATTATTATGACATTTTTGAGAGTGAAGTTGTTTTAAGATGGCAGCAATCCACTTTGACCTTGGCCAGAAATGGACTACCGATAAGCTTAAATTAGTTTTTTTAAATCCTCCAAACTAAGACTATTCAAAAAGCCATCTACAAAAGGTACTGTTAAGGTTCTCTCAGATAAAACTACTTTACAATAGCATACAAAAAGGGCAATATAAAATAAAATAAATTAAATAATTATTTTATTGCATGACATTTCAGTAAATGAAATATGTGCTACCGTATATTACATATATGTTGTTTTATAACATAGAATGGAACAAACACACACTCTGATAGAATGGAAAAGCACTGACATTTCCAATTGTGTTAAATTAATTTTGTATTTTTTTTTTTGTTTCTTAAATGTTTAAACATATTGTTTACCTTCCAGTTTCCCTCATGCTCAGCAAGAATGGCACTTTAGACATTATTTGTGATGCCACTTGAAAGATAATTGCATATTTTTCTACCATTTTAAGGTGCAGTGAACATGTAACGGGGAAGTTGTTGTTTGTGAGAATTTAATTTCTAAGTTAAGACAAATGAGAATGATCTATTTTTACGAATGTCATGTTTATTTTGTTAATAAAAAAATAAGCTTTTAAAATATTTTACCTTTCACTTTAATTTTTTTTATATGTACACAAATTGACATTGGTGTGTGGATCTTTTTGACCTCAGCCAAAACCTTTTGAACTGGAATTTATTCAATTTTTTTCTAAACTGCTCCTCGAGAGAGAGAAAAGGGTTTTGTGTCATTCTTCTGCAAAACATTCTCATCTCACAAAAAGATGAGCAGCGGACACACTGCGCCTGAATAATGTGCAGATTCAACAGAAAAAAGATTCAATACGTTCAGATTTTAACAAAAGTTACTTTAAAGTAGTCCAAATTGTCATTTTCATAAAGGAGAATAAAATGACAATCAAAAACAGAGTAGAAAAAGTACAGTAGTAGCAGAAAGGACTAGATAGTGGAAAAAAATAAAATAAAAATCAGTAAACACATGCTTCATTTTTGGCTAAAAGAACTCCACAGACCGCATATCAAATGGTGTCATTTTTCCTTGCCACGGCAAGCTAATTTTAAAATTAATGGCACTTGAAAAAAGTTATGACCTGTTGTGTTTACATTTTTTATCTTGCCTTTTAACCAAAACAATCCGAGAAGTTTATTTTTTTTTAACCTAGCTATGTGAATAATATGCTTATATTTGTACCAGTTATGAGAGAGCTACATCATCAATCTAAACTATAGGCAGTTGGTTTGTCAGTATTCTTTTCAAAATAAAAAAGTTTTAGCTATTTCTAACTAGAAGTTTGTTCAATTCTTATGTCCTTATAGTCCCTGGGTGAGAAAATGTACAAATGTGGTGAAATAACAAAAATACTCAAACAGACTCTCATAAAACAGTCGTTTTTGTAGTGTTCTTCTGCTTACGATCAGCCATGTGGTCCTCTTGTGTTTCTTACCTCACTGTCATTAGCAGTTTTATAAATGTACAAACAGTAGGCCACAATCATCATTTGCTTAATATGACTTCAGATAAAGCGTTTGAGGACGGTCGTTTTCATTTTATTTGTAACGGATCAAATGCATCTATGAGTTTTCGGTCAGTATATTTGATTAAAAATATTTCAAGATGGTGTTAACACTGGGCTTTTGGTTTAAAAAAATTGAAACTAAGAGAGTTCATACAAGATGGCGAACAATGACACAACTCTCGCCATAAAAAATGCACAATGTCTTGTAAAAGTATTTTTCTATATACAGTATGTTGTAATTAGACTAAGATTTGTTGTCGGGAATCAAGATAAATCTTAATCAATCTATAGAAAAATAAAGACTTGCCAGGAACCAGATGATGGAAGCTAGGTGATGGCTATGGGCCAAATAAACTGGCATCCACCTAAAACTAACCACACACACACACACACACACACACACACACACACACACACACACACACACACACACACACACACACCATTTACTATCACTTTCTCATTCCTTAGAATTTCAAATGGGTTCTTTGTGGCTGCAATTGCACACAAAGCAAAAAGTTGGACTAGGTTTTTGGGTGTAACCAGATATGGTTGTATAAATTCTATAACATGTTTTTAATACAAAGCCAGCTGTTGTACAAAGTTTGTTGTTCATTTATTCAAATATAAGCATCAGAGACATTTGGAACTGTTCAATACTGTATGCTTAAAATCCAAATAAATTGACGATTACATTTTACTAACCAGTGTACTTTGGTTTCTAAGCACGGTATGCCCACTACAAAAATGTAGACTACACCACTGGGTAACTAAACATGGCTCAAAAGCAATATCTCCAATGTCATCTTCTCATTTTGGCATTTTCCTTTTATAGAGGTCACCACAGTGTTATCCTGATCCATCTCACTCTGTCCTCACTCCAACTACCTCCATGTCCTCTCTAACTGCATCCATATATCTCATCTTTGGCCGTCTTCTTTGTCTTTTTCCTGGCAGCTGCATTTCTAACATCCTTCTACCAACATACCCACTGTCCCTCCTCTGGACATGTCCCAACCATCTCAGTCTTGCCTCTAACTTTATCCCCCAGTTGTTCAACCTGTGCTGTACCTCTAATGATCTCATCAGAAGTCAATACTGCAGTTGAGACAGAGGTTGAGAGGAGATGTCTACAACTCATTTCTCTCGACCTCTGTCTCAACTGCAGTATTAACAACAGCCATGGACCAGTACAGCAGAACTCCAGAAACCACAAAACAGTCTAATCACAGATTACTGAGCCACACAGATCATCCAAAGAGGAAGTTTCCCATCTGTTGCCTGGACTTAATGAGATAAGTACTCCTCCTTCCCAGGTGTCTAATCTCCTGACATGGGATATTGCTCCATCAAATCAAGATCAAGAAGAATGTGTTTCTCATTCTTCCGACAAGACTAATAAAATCCCACTAATACTCATCTGGATAAAATAAATAGATTCATGTAAAGACATGAGACATTACATGTGCTTTCCTTCTCTATCAACATAACAAAATCCCAGTTTAATTTAATCCTTTGCTATACAGGGAACATGTTTCCTACATAAACATAGCCAGCTTTCTTGCCTCAGTATTATATCCATGTTCCAGCATTTCAGGGCATTTCTGGAGTTAGAAGGTCGCAGTGGTCAGGTCTTCTCCAACTTCCCCCAGCAGGAAGCAGGATTTCCTCCTGCTCTCCATCTACTGACTTACCGTAATTTTTTTCTGCAACTCAACTTGAAGCACAACAGACATTGGAAAGTGGGTCCTGTCAAAAAACAAAAACAAAAAAACTGTTAGCTCAGCAAAGTGCGGTAAAACTCTTAACTCACTCCTCCATACAAATTATGAACTTGTCAAAAAACTTTGTTGAATAACGTCCTGATGCATTCTCAATAATCCAGGTAGATAAATCTAACAAAGGTTGAGCTGGATCCTCTGGACGGATTCGTCTTTGTTGAAATTCGTTCAACCTTTGTTTAGGCAGGTTAATCCCATTGAGCTTCGAGGACTCATTTACAAGAGAGACCTGGCTACAAACAAAGAATGATGACAACAGCAGATTTTCCTTGGACAATCAACAATAGACAAACATAAGAGAG
>JBBPBX010025257.1:27841-39024 GCA_038048925.1 Garcialebias charrua | reverse complement strand
AAGAGTGGAGGTAATAGAAACTGTGGACCAGGAAGTGGGAAAGATTAGTGAGGGTGAAGTCCGGAAAGCTCTGAAAAGAATGAAGAAGGGGAAGGCAGTAGGACCTGATGACATACCAGTGGAGGTTTGGAAATGTCTTGGAGAGATGGCAGTGAGGTTTTTGACTCAAATATTTAATGGAATATTTGAGGGTGAGAAAATGCCTGAAGAATGGAGAAGAAGTGTGCTGGTTCCCATTTTTAAGAACAAGGGTGATGTACAGAGTTGTAGCAACTACAGGGGAATTAAGTTGATGAGCCACACGATGAAGATCTGGGAGAGAGTTGTGGAAGGAAGGCTTAGACAAGAGGTGACTATCTGTGAGCAGCAGTATGGTTTCATGCCAAGAAAGAGCACCACAGATGCCATCTTTGCTTTGAGGATGTTGATAGAGAAGTACAGAGAGGGTCAGAAAGAACTCCATTGTGTGTTTGTGGATTTAGAAAAAGCATATGACAGGGTGCCAAGAGAGGAGGTGTGGTATTGCATGAGGAAATCTGGAGTGGCAGAAAAGTATGTTAGACTGGTACAGGACATGTATGAAGACAGCAGGACAGTGGTGAGATGTGCTGTAGGAGTGACAGATAGCTTCAAGGTGGAGGTGGGATTGCATCAAGGATCGGCTCTGAGCCCCTTCTTGTTTGCTCTGGTGATGGACCGACTAACAGATGAGGTCAGGCAGGAATCCCCATGGACTATGATGTTTGCAGATGACATTGTGATATGTGGTGAGAACAGGGAACAGGTGGAAGAGAACTTGGAGAGGTGGAGGTATTCACTTGAAAGAAGAGGAATGAAAGTCAGCCGTAGTAAGACAGAGTACATGTGTGTGAATGAGAGGGAGGCCAGTGGAACAGTGAGGCTACAAGGAGCAGAGGTCACAAAGGTGCAGGACTTCAAGTACTTGGGGTCCACTGTCCAGGAAAATGGGGAATGTGGTAAAGAGGTGAAAAAGAGAGTCCAGGCAGGATGGAGTGGATGGAGAAAAGTTTCAGGAGTGATTTGTGACAAAAAGGTGTCAGCAAAGGTCAAAGGAAAAGTTTACAAGACAGTGGTGAGACCAGCTATGTTGTATGGTCTGGAGACAGTGGCATTGACAAAAAGACAGGAGAAAGAACTGGAAGTAGCAGAAATGAAGATGCTGAGGTTCTCCTTAGGAGTGACAAGGATGGATAAGATCAGGAATGAGATCATCAGAGGTACAGCACATGTTAAACAACTGGGAGATAAAGTTAGGGAGGCCAGACTGAGATGGTTTGGACATGTCCAGAGGAGGGACAGTGGGTATATTGGTAGAAGGATGTTAGAAATGCAGCTGCCAGGAAAAAGACAAAGAGGGAGACCAAAGAGGAGATATATGGATGCAGTTAGAGAGGACATGAAGGTAGTTGGAGTGAGGACAGAGGATGCAGAGGACAGAGTGAGGTGGAGGAGGATGACTCGCTGTGGCGACCCCTGAAAAGGGAAAAGCCGAAAGAAGAAAGAAGAAGAAGTCTCTTTAGGGTCTTGTGTGAGGGTGTATGTGTCAGTCAAATCTTGATTTTCATTTTAAAATCAAGTTATTATTCCTGTCATTATATTTATGCATTTGTTTGTGTGTGTAAAGAAATCTGGCTGCCATGTGTTCTGTGTGTTTATGACGTGTAATTAAAAGAAACGCTCAGTTGATGAAAAACCACTTTTCTGTGTTGAACCTTTCGAATGCACGAGCTGTGCAGCGAAAGAAGGAAACTTCTTTAAATGTATGCATTGTGCTGCACATGTCACACATTTCATTGGATTTGCTGTCACAAGCAAAGGGAGCAGACATCACATGCCTTTCTTCACTGGCTGCCTTCTGTCCTCTACTGGCTCTACTATTTCATCAATAAAATAATTCATTGTCAGTGGATTACACGCAGCACCTCGGACTCAGCCTCTGAGACTCAGCAGGGTTCAAATATGAACCTTTTAAAACTTGCAGGTTTCTGTAAACAGATTTGGTTTCAAGCTCAATGGGGCTGAAGTAGACAGTGGCATTCCTTGCTTGTCCATGAGACCAAATAAAAACATTTCTGTGTCTGAAAGCAGCAGCAGATTATGGATCTCTGGTTTATGTAACCTGTGTTTTCTGTGATGGTGGAAAAAAGTCCTCCCGTGCAGTGAAATCAAGAAGAAAGCCGACAAAAGCTGCTGAGTTCAAGACAGTTACACTGTAATGAAGTTTTCTCCTTCCTAACCCTTTCTCTTTCTCTCTCTCTTTCTCTCTCTCTCTCTCTCTCCCTCTCTCTCTCTCAATCTTTCTTCTCTCTGGTTTTGCTTTTCCTTTTTTCATTGATGGAGCATTAACCTGTACCAAGATATCTAGTCTGTGCTTGCTTTAGGCCTGAAGCATACGCCGCGGTGTTAGCATGCAGAAGCTGGTATTAAAAAATAAGTGTTTGCTTTTGTTTGACCTGAAAACAATACTACTACTGTAATTACTTGTTTTAAAAGATGATTAAGATCTTTTGAAGAGAAATTATTTGAAAATGTATCAACAGTATCTTACCTGTTCTAGATGTCTTTATGAATGACCTCAGTTTGGATTGACAAGCTAATGGTTAGCCTGAGTGGAGCAAAGCAAATTCAAGCAGTTCATGCAAACACAATTTTATGAACATTTAGGCCTAAGCCTTTACTAATTTAGCGATACATGGTTCTTCAGACAGAAATATAACAATACTGCCAAACGTACCTTAGACTACACCACAGGTGCTATACATACTTGCTACTATGTTATTTGCATTTGCACATAATGAAATAATTCTGTTCAGATGATCGTGTAATGTGAATTGACAATAATGTGAAAGCTTTTAAATTAGCACATATATGAACAGGTATAAAATTATCTAGATTAACTGTTTTATGACTTGATAATGTAATAATAATGTTTTTATTTGAATTATTGTGATTATTTGACAATTTCTACATCGTTAAAGGTGCAGTCTGCAGTTCTGTAGTGCAGTCTGTAAGTTTTCTAAAAATATATTTTTAACATATTTCTTCACTCTGTCACTATCTCCTGACAGACTGATGTTAGACAAAGTAATCTCTGAAAAAAACTATAGTCCCCTTGCTTCTCTAAAAGCATTTCTAAAAAGCCACAGTGACCCGCCGTTAACCAGCCAATAAAAACAGAGTTTTTAACCAGCCAATAAAAACAGAGCTTCTCACTTCTCACGCTCCTAACCCACGCCCCCCCCCGTCCCAGCCCCCGCGGCCGCGCAGGTTCTCGTTCAAAGTATTGCAAAGCGATGCAAAACTGTTTTGTATGTGACACAAATGTATTAAATTCCCCTTCTTCATCCCTGATCTGGACTTTTCTTTTGTTTTTTTGCCAAAAGTCAAGTGATCGCTTCCTCCTCCGCTGACTCATGACAGAAACATTGAGGAAATGAATGAATTTGTCACGAGCGAATTAAACTCATGTCCAACGTGGCTGCGCTCTGCAGATTTCATGGTGTTCTGGTGTGCTGGACCAGCGCTCCCTGTTTTTATTTTATTTTTTAGAACGTTTTATTAACATATAAACACAGAACTTTGCAGCGGCTGACAGGACATGCAGTGGAGGCGGAGCATTCGGAAGCAGAGCTGAATTTTACCGAGAGCAAGGTGGAGCAGAGCCATATATGGCTCTGAGGGGGAGGGACCAGAAACGTGTCTCTGTTCAAAATTTTCCTAAGTTCCAGCGTGTTCCAGAAATTACATATTGCACCTTTAAATGATTATTTGGGAGTCAGCGTAATTCAGACTTTTCAGAGTTTTCATAAATATTTTGTTAAAAAAACAGCAAATATTCTTTACCTTTGTTTACATCAAAATTCAGGGATGAGTTACAACCAGTGGCAGAAATTATTCTGTTAAAACTACTTTTCAGAAGATCTTAGTCCCACCTCTTGTTTAAATGCTCAATTTATGTAATTTACTTCTGTCAAATCTGAATAATTTTAGTCACTGTTTCTTTTCAGAAGAAGAACAGTGATCTTTCCAAAATACCTGTATACATACAGAAATATGGATTGATGGATGGATGGATGGATGGATGGCTGGCTGGATGGATGGCTGGATGGATGGATGGCTGGATGGATGGATGGCTGGATGGATAGATGGATAGACAGACATCAATATCTGTTGTGCGCCGATGTATTCGTCCATGTTCATATTTAACAAAAACACAATTCTGCTGTGTTCACTTATTTATTACAAATTATGTTGAAAACTTTTGGTGGTAAATAATATGTATTTACTGAACTTGTACTTAGAAGGTCATGGGTTCCAATCCCCCTGCCAACCACAACATAAAAAAAATGTGGGTGGAAAAGGTGACCCACATGGTAAATGGTAAATGGAGCTTATTTATATAGCGCTTTCCAGCCCCCTGTGAGGAGCCCCAAAGCACTTTACAATACCAGCCATCCACCCATTCATTCAGACATTCATACACCGGTAGTGGACTGCCTCTGCTCTCATTTGCCACATTCTGGGTCCTTGAGCAAGACCCCAAACGCTCATCTGCTCCACCAGGCACCCTAGAAGGCAGCCCTCTGCTCCACACAGAGGGATGTGGTAGCTCAGTGGTCTGTGGTTGTCATCAGGAAGGGCATCAAACAATTGTCAAATCCTCCGTAGTTGTTAGCTAGTCAGTCAGGTCAGAATTAAACTTTATTTCTCAAACTGAGGCCATTCAAAAAGCCATCTACAACAGGTAAGATAGTAATTATTTACAACCTTGTTAAAAACTGCACTTCAAAAGATCTGAACGATCACTTTAATGCATATTTCTGCTTAAAGCTGTCAGATTCGTTTTTACCACTGTGATGTTTTCTGCTTTATCAGCTTTATCAGCTGTCCACAAGTCTGGCGTGTAGTTTGTCTAAAGTTTGTGAGTGGTCAAAGGTTGTCCAGATAAGGATTTATCATCTTCCACAGTCCACATTTAAACCTTGACTCAGGCTTTCTTTATGCTGCAGGCATGCAGCCAGCAGAATTTATATCCATATATTCAAACCCCAGCTCCTGCATAAATGATTCATTTCTTTCAGGGTCCACTGGGAAAACCCACAGGCCGAAGAAAAATGTAATTTGAGCAACAAAAATGATTTGTTGATTCAATTTTGGCAGATATTGTAATTAGTGTTTGATTTGTCACACAGTGACTGATGAAAAGCGATCCAGCATGTTTTGAAACATTTTGGTGCTGTGTGGCAGAGAAAGGAGTGCTGATTAGAGAGCTGTGGTCTGCGTCCTGCTGATCATTACCAGGGATATTTGTTTGGGGCGAAAAAATATGGGAGAGTACAGTATTGACTTATCACAACAAACAGAAACACACTCCAGGGGCAAAAACAGATTTACACGTATAAACAAGCTTGGTGTCAGACACAAGAGCATCATTATGTTCAAGGTTCTGAACAAATCAGATGGGCCAAAACCAGAATGAGTAATAATAATGTGGCAGGTCTGAAATCATTAATGTAAAGAAACATTTTCTCTTTTTCAAAATACTCAGTTGAGATTTGAAAAACCATTTTATCACCAGCAAACTGGTTGGTCCACTACAGGAGTGTACTGCTTAGTGAGGAAAACAGTTTGCTTGGGACTCCTCAGACTGATGAAGATCTCCAGATGGAGGGCGAAAAGTCTTTCCACACAAAAAAAGAAATTGTCCAGATGACCTGACTGACCATTCTTGGTTTTTCTACCTGGATGATTGAACATGAACTTGATGTCATTTGAGATTTATTATTAATTGTGCATAAATCTTTATCCGTGGTTGCAGTGGAGCTTCAGCAAAAGGCAACAGTTGCATTTCATCACCTGCAAACATTATTTGAACTACCTGATTTTTCACCAGAAATGTCAAGTATAAATCAACACTTTCCTTTTTTATGTTATTTTTGGGGGCAGCTGTCATATTTAAACAACTTGCGCTATATGTTTGGGTCATTTATGTATGCAGATGTAAGTTTCATTGTGTAAATTTGTGTTAAATTTCTACATCCTCTAAAACTCAGTAACATCCATCCATCCATCCATTAATCTATCCATTAATCCATCCATCCATCCATCAATTTTATTGTTTTTCTGCTCAGGGTTGTGGGTCAGCTGGTTCTTATGGCTGGTGGTAACTGGTTGAGAGGCAGGGTGCACTCTGACTATGTCACCAGTCCATTACAGAGCAGTAACTAACATGTTTTATGGTTGTTGTTTTTTTAATTTAACTGTAAATAAACCAGTTTGAACAGTAAAATATTGAGAACACTTATAGCTGCTTTGGTAGTTAATCAAATTAGGATTTGTCCTTTGTGAGATCAAATATGTCACATTTATCAGGTCCTTTTCACATGAGCTGGTGAGTTCAATTTGACATTAAAAAAGAAAGAAAGTGGATGGTCTTTGCAGGGTCTTCAGAGGTGTAGTAAGTGAGCCTCCCTTTATGTGTGATAGGTTGTATAGAGTACTGAGCGTGCAGAAAGTTCAATAAAGGTGGTCCTAACAGCATAACCATGACGTATGACATCAGCATAGCTTTGAGAATTTGAAGTGTAAAGGCTCGGATATAGTCGCGCTTTGGTCCGCAAGCTGGAGCGCGCGTGCTGCGCGCGCACTGTCCCGTGCGGCTTCATGCGTTTATAGTGTAGCACGGCAGCGCATGGCAAAGTGCTGTTCTTTTACTGACCAGCAGGTGGCAGTACCCTCTAAAACCTGTGCATATGTTGCAAGAAAGGGTGTAGAAGAAGAAATCTACCGTAGAAGAAGAACTGTTTGAAATCACACAACAAAAACAAATGGCTTTCCGCTCGCTCGGGGAATTTAATACATTTGAATCACATAAAAAACATTCCTCCATGCGTCGCGACGCCGTTTCCACGACCACAGCGGCGCAGACAGCTGCAGGCTCTGGCGTGAAGGCTGTCGGTGAGGTCCCTACCCGACCTGTCAATCAATTCGGCGCGCGCGCTAGGCTTGCGGAGCTTCAAAATCTGGGAGGTGCACGACCACGCGCGAAACCAACGCGCTGGCCAAAGCGCGGGGGCGGGGACTATGCAATTGCGTCACTTTTCGCGCGCGCACCCTGGCGCCCTGTGCGACGCGTCAACTATATCCTAGGCTTAAGGCTGGTAACTTTTCTAATTATATTTCTTCTTACTTAGCTACTTTAAAGTACTGTACTAATGCAAAAGCTTTAAAAACTAAAACAATCTGTAACAAATTTCTGTTGTAAGCTGCCCAAAACACATTATTGTTTTTGTTTATGTGCCTTTATTCTCTTTTGTGCTATGCATGCCTTAAGTCTCGAGCCATGTTTGACATTGTAAGTTTTTTTTGTACTTGTTTTTTCTATAAATAATAATAAAAAAAAAAAAAAAATTAAAAAAAAAAGTAAGGCTGGTAACACTGTCCTCACACTAAAGCTGCCACAGTCATGGCGAACAGAAATGGCACTACAGCACTGCCTTCTAGTGTGCAGCTGCTTCCTGTTACAGTCCGAAAGAGTCATTGGCATGGCTGATATGTAGAACGTGATGATGGCACAGGAGAGCATCTACACGAGGCAGAACATTGCCTTGGAAAATCTATTTGATGAGTAATATGATTGCTTTTTGAATCTTTTCTCAGATCCAGCCACCTTTGTTTGTCTTCTGGAGTGAAAGTTTCCGTACCAGCTGACACGGGATTTTCAGCGAGACGACGACTTTTTCCAAACTGCTGAACTCGCATGAATTAAAGTACTGTACCTGCAAGCTACTCAGTAATGCTAATGAATGTTAGGTTCTTGAAATTCTCCAAGTTCCTTTCCCTGAGCATGTTTCATTATCCCATGCCCTATTATTGCTCTTGGATGGAAAGGGAAATTATTTATTCGAGGATGATTGAGCCATAACGTCTTAGAGTGAACGAAACAAACGCTTGAGGCTCAAGAGCTATTCTCTGTCTTTCTTTCTTACGTCCTTCTTTTCTTTCGTCTGACAGCATTTTGCTTCACTTTTGAACAAGTTTAAAGATTCAAAATGTCTCACCTTTAAGCTATAGCAAGTCAAAATAATGAGTTCCAGGCTGTTAAATCCAAAAGATTAACGTCAGCTGTTAACAGAGTCAGTCAAGTAGAAGGGAATTCAAAGATGGTTGTCACAGGTTGGGGGAGAAACGTCCTGTCTCCCGTGTTCCACAACAAGATTTCTTTGCTGCACCACCTTTTGTGCACCTTATGCCACCTGTAAAATTCATTTGAATGCTAATGCTCTGGTGCCTTTGTCACACGTCCCAGTAGGCACTCAGCGGGGGGAAAGAAAACCTGCCTTGTCTTTTGTCCATGTGAAAGTAGGGTGGTCCAGAGACTGTGAAGTGTACAGCACAAGGAAGACTTTGATTTCAAAGGAACATAATTGTTCCAGAAAGAAAAGCCAGGAAAAAAGGAAACAAATATATTCAGTCATCTTTTCTTCTAATGATTCACTCAGAAGTTGAATACAGATCGAAAGCTTAATAAAAAAGGAAAGAATCCAGATTTTTTTCATCATTCCTTTTTGCAGAAGTTTAAAAAGTCTATTTAAGATAAATAGCTTGCTATCTTAATATCATTTAAAAATGTTTTTATGTTGTAAAATTAATCTATTATCTCCATTTATAGAAATGTTGTGAACATTTAGTAGTATATATTACAATTTATTTTTGCATTAATGAAGCGTGATCCCAGAGGACAACATCAGGAAATGCTTTCAGGCAGAAACTCAATATAGTAGACAGTTTTGGATGCATCACTTCATGCCTTTTAGGAAAAGTCTCCTGTATTTTGTGCCTAGAATAATATTTGTCTATATATGCACTGCAAATGAAATCATCCTGTGTCCAATTTGCTGTACATGCTGACTGTAGGTTGTCCCTGTGTTACTGTAGCAATATTTTATTTTGAGATGTCACCTTGGTGTTTCACTGATTTATTTCCCCTGATTCTTCACCATCGCTGCTCGCCACACCGAGGGAAATCAAGCAAAGCTAACAACAATTAAATGCACAAGATTTATAAGCTCTATTTTTGCAGTAACAAACCGTCAACGTGGTCCCTATGACAGAGAACACTGCAGGGTCCACAGAGCATACACGTTAGAGGTGAAAAAAGAAAGTTATTTAGATATGTTAAAGAAAATTTCACACTCAAAATTCAAACCCAAACAAAAGCAGATTGAAAACAATGACAGTAATAATATATAAGGTTTATTTAAAAAAAAAAACTCTACTAAATTCTTTTCAAGATCACAGTTCCTTATAAGTGGGTGATAATTTATTTATTTGTATTTATTTATTTTCCTGGCTGGGTTTGAGGCCCTGTACACACGTAGCCGGTTATCAGTAAAACCGAACAGTTTATCATGCGGTTTGGCCTTTCATCCACACGTGAACTCCGGTTGATGTAACTATAAACGAATAATAAAAAAACTCTGACCAAAGTGGAGATTTGAGAATTCTCCGCGTTCAAGTCTGCGTGTGGACTTTCAGAACCGGAGATTTCTGCTCCAGCTGGAGTGGCGCTAACGTCACATAATGCTCGGCGAAAAATAAAAGCTAAAATGTCAACATGCCTGCTCTGACATGATTCCCAGTCGGACATTTTCCTGCGTTTTATTAACTTTGTACTCCAACACGGTATTTGATAGTAGTTCTACCTTGCGGCCTGTCCACATAAACAAAAGAAAAAAGAAAGAAAAAAGAACAGGAAGTTGTGGTTGTTTGAATGGTTGTGACTGCACTACACTGCCACCTATGGGTTCAGCATACTCTTTACAACGTTCTGTGGTGAAAAAAACGGGGACATGTAGACGAACATTTTAAATATCTGAACATGTATGTACAGAGATTTTTTTTTTGCGCAGATATTCGTTTTTCAAACACCAGGCTACGTGTGTACAAGGCCTGAAACAGTCCACATAATAAACAGACACTTGGGACATTTTGAAAAGGTTTTTATTCAAATTCAGACTCAAAAATACTTTATTAATCCAAAAGGTAAATTAACTGCATCATCCTGGTTTCATTGAGAGATGTTGTAGATGCTAATAGCTATGGGCAGGAAGGATGTTTTGTAGCAGTCTGTGTCACAGAGGATCCAAAGAAACTGGCTAGATGTCAATCCGTCCACCCAGACCCAGCAGACTTCTTGGTCCTCTTAGGCAGCAGGACTTTCTGAATACATGTACTGGGCAGAACTCCCCACTGAGCAATGACCATTTCTCCCAGTAGCCTGCCGAGCCCTTCGTCGCAGCAGACTTAACATGTGCCGGGGGACCATCTCGAACCTCCCGCTGTCACGAGCCACGTTTCCCCCCTACCTCAAAGATTGTGGAGGTCTGGCACTCAAGCTCTACCTCCAGGTAGACAGGAATGCATCCACGGCACCTCCTTTTCAACTCCTTTGGGATTTGGGGCTGTAGTTGAGGTCTTATTTGAGATTTTAAGATGTTAAATCAGTTGTAAAAACCACCTTGCTATTCTGATTCGGACTGCTACAAGTTTACTGGGAGAGTGGTGGCACAGAGGTTAGAGACAGCGGGCCTGTTATCGGAAGACCGCCGGTTCAAGCCCCGGTACCGACAACATAAAAAAATGTGGGTGGAAAAGGTGAAACACCCACACCAGCCTTCACCCTCATTTTCCCCACTCTGGGCCCCTGAGCAAGGCCCTCAACCCCCACCATCTGCTCCCTAAACAGGTCTCTCTTGAAAATGAGTTCTTGTGGCTCAATGAGACTACCTGGATAAATAAAGGATAAATGAAAAAAAAAAAGAATAATAACTACTGTAATGTCCAAAAGTAGAAAAGTTTTCAGTAAAAATCCTTTCAGCTGCACAGCATCTGATGCGAAATAAGCCATTTACATCCAGAAAAAGAGTAATTAAAGTTTTCAAAAGCAAAATCTCAGAAAGAATGAGAGCTACTCCAACATGCAGCCACCTTGAGCGGCGTAATTTTAGAACAATTTATGAAAACATTATGAACAGTGAACATCTTACATGTTGTAGATATCTAAACATCTTTAATTTGGAGGATCAACTGTAAGGATTTATTCAACACTGTACCCAAACAGTCAGTGAACAAAAAGAGTGACTCCAAGACCAGAGAATAAT
>JBBPBX010025257.1:12629-23552 GCA_038048925.1 Garcialebias charrua | reverse complement strand
TAGCCTGAACCCTGCACGCCCTCTAGAAGACTACTGCTAAGTCTATGAGTTAACAAACTCACTGATTCAAAACGAAGGTTGAAAACCTGGAAATACTGCAGACTCAGATGAGCCTTTAGCGAGTGATTCAGATGAACCCAGATCTATTAGTTGAACTGGATTTACCAGTTCTAGTTCAGGTGGAGGTGGATGTGTGAGGCCTTCATCACTGATTTTATTACCAGACTGTTAGAAAAAAGGTGAAAACTTTGTACACATAAATATTACCGTATTTTTTGGACTATAAGGCGCACTGAAAATCCTTTAATTTTCTCACAAATCAACAGTGAGCCTTATAATCTTACAGTCAGAAAAATCCAGTAAGCATCCAAATTCCTATCCTTTTCTACTTAAAATGCTATGCGAACTGTGAGATTAGTGTAGTTAGTGAACGAGGAAACAAAAGTCCTCTACACTAATATTTAGTCAGCAGCTGATGCTGAAGTCTCACATCGGTTTTTGAACAGTGACATTTCTAATCACATACCTGGAGTTTTCTAACGCGTATCCTGCTCCCTCCCACGGTACATAGTTACCTGGTTTCCTTCCTCCTTCAGAGTGAGAGTGCTATTTTACTTCTGCTTCCTGTGAATAATTTCAGCTTAGTAAACTGAACCCTGGAATTAAAAAAATACTTAAAAAAAAAAAAACATGACACATAATTTTACCAGAGGCAATAATTTGAAAAATGCTATTTCAACATCATGAGTCAGTTTATTCAGCAATGATTGTTGTTGTACATTATGCAAATCTCATACTTGTTTTTAATTGAACACAGGAAATGTCAAATGTTTAAACTAAGAACTTGTATCATTAAAAAACTATATATATATATATATATATATATATATATATATGTTAGATTGCAGGAAAAAAGACAAGACATGAACATGTTTAACACACTTTCATAAAACAGTTCATAGAAACGGACACTGGTCTTTAAGCTCCCTCTGGCCGTTCATACATCCCTGATGAAGACGGCCATGTCCTGCAGACGTGAGCTTTCAGAAATCAAGTGAGCAGAGCGGAGCCAAACGAGGTGTGGAGCAGAAATTCATTTAATGTGTGCCAGACGTCTTCCTCGTGTCAATTACAGAACATAATGAATGAACATCAAGGTTCATGCTCAATAATCCAGGTTTAAAAAAAATCCAACAATATTCAGTCAGTTCATCTGGACAGTTCCTCTTTTTGTTGAGAGACATTTTGTCCTCCATCTGAAGAGCTTCATCAGTCTGAGGAGTCACAAACAAACTGTTTTGCCAACTAAGCAGCGCAGAAACCATCTTATCACAGGCAAACTGTTGGTCCACTGTAGGAGTGTGCTGCTTAGTGGGGAAAACAGTTTGTTTGTGACTCCTCAGATTGAAGCCCTTCACATGAAGGGCGAAGCGTCTCTCAAAAAAAAAAAAAAAAAGAAACTGTCCAGATGACCTGAATGAGCATTGTTGGATAATGAATTAACTTAATGCAGCAATTCTCTTTGTGGTTAACTTTTAAAACTAACTATGAAGTGACTGCACGTGCATCATCATCATCAATATTCCCTCAGTGATAAATGTGTTGTTTAATCCCATGAGCGAGTGGTTGTACACTAATGTCATCCCTGCAACATTGAGCAGTGGTTACGTGCAGATCCGCCTCTGTCGACCTCGGTCAGCTGCACAGATGTGGGCTGTGGAAACATCATGAAGGGCATCCAGCATAAAAACAATAGCCAAATCTTCATGCAAGTTTGCTTGATCTGGCAACTCCTGGAGAAGGGAGCAGCTCAGCTGGAACAAAACAACAGTATCTGATGGGACACTCAAAGTTGCCCAATTTTTTTTATGTATTTTATTTTTTTCTTTGCAGACTGGTGAATTTCTGCTTATCTTTACTTCTGGGAGCTTTAACCTTTCTAAATAAATACAAAAATTCTAAATTTGTTTTTAATATGTCCAGTCCTTTCACAGAAATGTGGCTTAATTATTTAATTTCTTGCGGGACGCGTCAACGCGTCTTACTTGAACCGCTTTTGACACCTGCAGTGTTCCGTCAGTGAGGACTGAACTTGGAAAAAGGGCCTTCTCCTACTCTGCTCCTGCTTCATGGAATATCTTACAAAAAGATCTGAAGTTCTCGGCCTTGCCATCTCTAAATGGTTTTAAGAATCTGTTGGAATCCTGGCAAAAACCATTGCAGATATGTTCTTGTTTTTGATTTTGTACATCTACCTTGTGGTGTTTTGCTAGTTTTTGATACTTGGCATTTCACTTTCTATTTCTCTCTTATGTTTTTCTGTTGTTTGTTTAAGGAAATTCTACCATTGCTGTTCATCATTCTTTAGTTTTTAGCAGGTCGCTTTTGTAAATGAGCCCATGAGGTTCAAAAGATTCACCTGACTAAATAAAGGTTGAATGAATGAATGAACTTTTACAGCGTTTTGTTGACCAAATTTCAACTTTTCTGAGATGAGTTGCTGTCATAAAATTACAAATTACCTTATATTTTTTCTAAAACAAGGTAAAATTCATTAGTTTAAAATTTTAATATGTTTAGTATGGTCCAATGTGAATGAAACGTGGGCTTTTGAGATGCTCACATAATTGCATTTTGTTCTTATTTGCATATTTAGAATTGGGGTCATATGGTGTTGCACCACAAAATCTATGATACCATTTCCACTATGATTTAGCTCTAGTCTTGCTGTAATAAATAGAATTAATCCTAGAATATCTACATTTTAAATGGTAGATGGACTATTTTATGCAATTAGCTGATTGTCTTCTTGACCATCACATACACACATACACACACACACACACACATACACATACATACACATAACCTGACAGATGGAAGTCAACGTTTGGTTCAGTGTCTTGCCCAAGGACATTTTGACATGTAGGGTGGAGAAGCAGAAATTGAATTGCCAACTGCCTCATTGGTAAATGGCCTCTCTTCCTCCTGAGCCAAAGCTGGTTCACTGATCTATTGTTTATTCTGTGCTTCTTTTTTTTGTCACAGCCACTCTGACGGGAGGATGAAAGCAACTTTCTTTGTTTTGATTAATTAAACTAGCCTTGGTGTTGGCTGCTGTCGTGTTGTGTTCTCATGTGGTTGCACATTAGCGTCTGTGACAGTTCCATTTCTGGAGGTTTCACTTCAGAACAGAAGTGGAAGTAGATCTTTGCTTTGCTGGGTTGTACCCTTTTCTACTGGTGGGAGATAGTAATACTGGCAGACTACTCTGTAATTTATGTCTCATGGTAAATAAAATACTAACATGTTAGACTCGGTCAAATTTATTTCACACACAAAAATCAAACAATTTCATTTTCTGAGACATCTGCTGTTGGTTAACATTAGAACCTTCAGTATTTAAATTTGGGCCTTAAATCTCATTTTCTGCCTAAACCTGATCATCCAGTCAAATGAAGCTAAATACTTCTGGCCAATAAGAAGCACAGATGAATGTGTTGCATTACGCCAAAAATACACTACACGCGTTGCAGCTCCGCCCCGCTCCGGTCCGACCTCCGCAGCAAATACGCACCCATTATAATCAATGACAGAATTTACACTGGCTCCGCACGGCGGCGGCGAGCTGCGGAGAGCGGACGGCAGTCCGTCAAAATTAGAAATTTTTCTATTTCTGCCGGACGCCGGAGCTGTGCCGGAGTCAACTTTTGAAGATTACGTCGCACCAACAGGAAAAGGAACGAGCACAACTTCCGTATTTACAAAATAAAATCACCACGGGCGGACTAATCCTAGCTCTATACGGATTTATTTGTACAAAAATGCTGTCAAACTATCATTTATGACTACGCCTACAAACGCAATACAAGAAATAAAAAGAAATACAAGAAATAAATAAAGTATTTTATTCTGAAATGTAATACAACAACAACTGCCAAATCTTCATGCGACTAGTTCGCTGTGGCGACCCCTAACGCAGGGGTAAAAAGCCGAAAGAAGAAGAAAAAAAGAAAAGAAAAAAAAATTCTGAAATGTAATACATCACTTCCTGTTGCTCAAACCATGTCCTGTAGCTCATTTACGAGAGAATATCAAGGCAGCAGTATCTAAAGTTGTTCTCCTTCTTCCACCGAGTGAATTGTTTTGTTCTGACTTCATTATTTATCACTTGATTTATCGCGCGATCTCGCAATTCCCGCGCATGCGTCTCGGAGCAGCGCATCCACTCGGACCTGAGCTGAGCGCAGGTAATGGAAATTGGACTCGCACAGCTGCGACCTGCGGAGCGGGGCGGAGCGGAGCCGCGTGTAGTGTATTTTTGGCGTTAGTATCTTTATTTGGACAATATTCTGCTGCAGTCAAAGCTGTAGAGGGTTTAATTGTAGGCATGGGAAAAATATGAATTTACTCCTTTAACTGTATTTAGCATGCAATAATCTAAATTATGTGATGTCTAAATAATTGTCTTTAGGAGATGTTTTACAAGTTTAAATTTAATGTAGTCTAAGGAAATCCATCCATCCATTTTCTTCCGCTTATCCGGGGTCGGGTCGCGGGGGTAGCAGCCTAAGTAGGGAGGCCCAGACTTCCCTCTCCCCAGCCACTTGGAGCAGCTCCTCTGGGGGAATCCCAAGGCGTTCCCAGGCCAGCCGAGAAACATAGTCCCTCCAGCGTGTCCTGGGTCTTCCTCTGGGTCTCCTCCCGGTGGGACATGCCCGGAACACCTCACCAGGGAGGCGTCCAGGAGGCATCCTAACCAGATGCCCGAGCCACCTCGCCCGAGCCACCTCAGCGGCTCTACTCCAAGTCCCTCCCGGATGACTGAGCTTCTCACCCTATCTCTAAGGGAGAGTCCAGACACCCTGCGGAGAAAACTCATTTCAGCCGCTTGTATCCGAGATCTCGTTCTTTCGGTCATAACCCAGAGCTCATGACCATAGATGAGGGTGGGAACGTAGATCGATCGGTAAATTGAGAGCTTTGCCTTTTGACTCAGCTCTCTCTTCACCACGACAGACCGGTACAGCGCCCGCTTCACTGCGGACGCTGCACCTATCCGCCTATCGATCTCACGCTCCAGTTTTCCCTCATTCGTGAACAAGACCCCGAGATACTTAAACTCCTCCACTTGGGGCAGGACCTCCTCCCCGACCCGGAGAGGGCATGCTACCCTTTTCCGGCTCAAGACCATGGCCTCGGATTTGGAGGAACTGATCCTCATCCCGGCCGCATCACACTCGGCTGCAAACCGCTCCAGCGAAAGCTGTAGATCACGATCTGATGAAGCCAATAGGACCACATCATCTGCAAAAAACAGAGAAGCGATTCTAAGGCCACCAAAACGGATCCTCTCAACACCTTGGCTGCGCCTAGAAATTCTGTCCATAAAAGTTATGAACAGAATCGGTGACAAAGGGCAACCTTGGCGGAGTCCAACTCTCACCGGAAACGAGCCTGACTTACTGCCAGCGATGCGGACCAAGCTCTGACACCGGTCGTACAGGGACCTAACAGCCCATATCAAAGGGCCTGGTACCCCATACTCCCGGAGTACCCCCCACAGAACCCCCCGAGGGACGCGGTCGAATGCCTTCTCCAAGTCCACAAAGCACATGTAAACTGGTTGGGCAAACTCCCACGCACCCTCCAGGACCCTGCTGAGGGTGTAGAGCTGGTCTAGTGTTCCACGACCAGGACGAAAACCACACTGCTCCTCCTGAATCCGAGGTTCGACTATCCGACGGACCCTCCTCTCCAGAACCCCTGAATAGACCTTACCAGGGAGGCTTAAGAGTGTGATCCCCTATAGTTGGAACACACCCTACGGTCCCCCTTTTTGAATAGGGGAACCACCACCCCAGTCTGCCAATCCAAGGGAACTGCCCCCGATGTCCACGCGATATTGCAGAGTCGCGTAAGCCAACACAACCCCACAACATCCAGAGCCCTAAGGAACTCAGGACGAATCTCATCCACCCCCGGAGCCCTGCCACCACGGAGCTTTTTAACCACCTTGGCGACCTCAGCACCAGAGATTGGAGAGCCCGACCCAAAATCCCCAGGCTCCGCTTCCTCAGTGGAAGACGTGCCAGTAGGATTGAGGAGGTCTTCGAAGTATTCCGCCCACCGACTCACAACATCCCGAGTTGAGGTCAACAGCACGCCATCCCCACCATAAATGGTGTTGGTCGCGTACCGCTTTCCCCCCCTGAGACGCCGGATGGTGGACCAGAATCGCCTCGAAGCCGTACGGAAGTCATTCTCCATGGCCTCTCCGAACTCCTCCCACGCCCGAGTTTTTGCCTCAGCAACCACCCGAGCCGCATGCCGCTTGGACTGCCGGTACCTATCTGCTGCTTCCGGGGTCCCACAGGCCAAAAAGGCCCAATAGGACTCCTTCTTCAGCCTGACAGCATCCCTCACTGCCGGTGTCCACCACCGGGTTCGAGGGTTGCCACCACGACAGGCACCAACAACCTTGCGGCCACAACTCCGATAAGCTGCCTCGACAATAGAGGCGCGGAACATGGCCCACTCGGGCTCAATGTCCCCCGCCTCCCTCGGAACGTGTTCAAAGCTCTCCCGGAGGTGGGAGTTAAAGCTCCGTCTTACGGGAGACTCTGCCAGACGTTCCCAGCAGACCCTCACAATACGTTTGGGTCTGCCAGGTCTGACCGGCATCCTCCCCCACCATCGGAGCCAACTCACCACCAGGTAGTGGTCAGTTGACAGCTCCGCCCCTCTCTTCACCCGAGTGTCCAAGACATGCGGCCGCAGATCAGATGAGACAACAACAAAGTCGATCATCGAACTGCGACCTAGGGTGTCCTGGTGCCAAGAGCACATATGGACACCCTTATGCCTGAACATGGTGTTCGTTATGGACAATCCATGACGAGCACAGAAGTCCAACAACAGAACACCACTCGGGTTCAGATCAGGGGGGCCGTTCCTCCCAACCACACCCCTCCAGGTCTCACTGTCATTGCCCACGTGAGCGTTGAAGTCCCCCAGCAGAACAAGGGAGTCCCCAGGAGGCGCACCCTCCAATACCCCCTCCAAGGACTCCAAAAAGGGTGGGTAATCTGCGCTGCCGTTTGGCGCATAGGCACAAACAACAGTCAGAGCCCGTCCCCCCACACGTAGGCGAAGGGAGGCTACCCTCTCGTTCACCGGGGTGAACCCCAACGTACAGGCACCAAGATGGGGGGCAACGAGTATGCCCACTCCTGCTCGGCGCCTCTCACCAGGGGCAACTCCAGAGTGGAAGAGTGTCCAACCCCTCTCAAGGAAACTGGTTCCAGAGCCAGAGCCATGCGTTGAGGTGAGTCCGACTATTTCTAGCCGGAACCTCTCAACCTCACACACTAGCTCAGGCTCCTTCCCCACCAGAGAGGTGACATTCCATGTCCCAATGGCCAGCTTCTGTAGCCGAGGATCAGACCGCCAGGGTCCGTCTAAGGAAATTTAGGACGTAAAAAGACTCAAATGTCTGAAAACGACTAAAATTGCCTAAATCTGCAGGTATTCCTCACAGATGAGGAGAAGAAAGATATTGTAGTTGTTAACGGTAGTGGAAGAACATTTTAGAGATCTGTGTTCAGCTTAAATGAAACGTGAAGTTAGTATAGACATCTCACTGTAGAGTACAACCTTTTTGTATCACATTACATTATCTTACTAATGTCCTGCAGCAGCTGTGCAGGCCCAATAATGTCTGCAGCGAGCAGTGTACTGTAGAATATGTCAGGTTGACCTCAGATGACCTTTATGTGAGTCTTTTTTACGATCCAGACTATAACAGCACAGGTTGGACATGAAGAGCTCTGGGCAAAGATGTTCTGACTGTTTGCACCTCAACAGCTGAGCTATTTCTTGTCAAATGGAAGAGTGCCACATTGTTTCCTGTCTGTTTTTGGTTGTTGTTGTTGCTTTAAAACATCCGTTAATCAGGCATGAACGGTGGCTTCACATATATGCAGACTGCTTTCAAGAAGAAGTAAAGAGTTTGATCAAAGGTCAACGTGTGACCATAATTTCCTAAAAAAAAAACAGCCTTAAACTCAAAGAAGACAGCAGCATTTCTACATGTTTGTTCTGAACAGAACCAGTCTGGGTTTTTGGACCGAACAACAAAAAAAAAGTCCAGGCAGTGATTTAGACCGCTGTGACGCCCAGGGAGCCTAAAGGTCAAACATCATTCAAGAGTTATTCCTAGAGATTTTGCGAAACTACTTATTCATTCAAGAAGTTAAAAGTTTTATATATTTTGTCAAATCATAATAATACAACATTATATAAGCTATGCTTATATAATAATCAGGGCCGGATTTAGGAGGATGGGGGGCCCTGGGCTTGAGTAAATATGGGGGCCCATATATACTGTATTTTCCGCCCGAAAAGTCGCAGGACATGAAAATTAGTGTAAAAAAAGTGTGACTTATAGGCCGGAAAATACAGTATTTTTTATTTTGTTTGTTTTGGTTCAGATAAAAATCAGCTGTCTCAAAACAGCAGTTCACACTATTAACTCCAACCAAATTCAGAGTATGTGCAGCACATGGAACCCATTCAACTAGGGGGTTGAGTTCTTTAATGCGTGCTTGTAGTCCTTTATATACTCCTGACATGTTGGCAGCATTATCATAGCATTGCCCCCTGCAGTTTGCAATGTCAATCCCCATCTCTTCCAAAACCTTGAGTACAGATGCACATAAAGCTTCCCCAGTATGACTTTCAATTGGTAGAAACTTCAGAAAGCGTTCCTGTGAGTGTCCTTCAGGTGACACATATCTTAACACAAATGTTAACTGATCAACATGTGCAACATCTGGCGTGGAGTCAACAGAGATTGAGAAGTATTTTGCCATTTTTACTTCACTCACTATTTCTGATAGAACACGATCACCCATCAGCTGAATAAATTCCTCACATGTTTGGGAAGAAAGATATGAGGGTTTCCCTGCACCTGCATTTCCATATTTCTCTATGTGAGATTTCAGAAAAGGATCAAACTCACTGATTAACTCCAGTATTCCCAGATAATTCCCATTATCAGTTCGGCCAAATATGTCACTGTTTCCTCTAAGAGCCAGTCCTCTCTCTGCTAAAAACTTCACAACAGACACAACTCTTCTCAAAACTTCAGTCCAATATGCACACTCAGATTCAAATTGCCTCTGCAGCTGTGTGTCTATCCTCCCGCTGGCTGATGCAAGTGAAACAAACGTCAGCATTGCTTTTCTGTGATTTTCACTGTTTTCATGTTCCTTCATGCGTTCAGTTGCGTGCTTCCAGTCACAGAAACCAGTTTCAAAGCTTGACTGTGTAGTGGCATCGCTGAAAATGCGGCATGCAAAACAAAACGCAGCTCCAGAGGATGGAGAGTAGAGCAGCCACGGTCTTTCGATGTACTCACCATTTGCCATCTTACGTTTAAAGTGAGATTTGGAGAAGAGACGTTTTTGATGCTTGTACACCCGTTCAGATGCGTGAAAGCTAACGTTCATATTTTGGCAGCTCCCCGGTCCTCGCTCAGCCCAGTAAGCCCGCGCGGACTTGTCAATGTCCCCCCAAAGCGCAGGATCAGTACTGTACGGATCCACAGTTCCACCTGCTGAAGAACATCCTGCTTCCACCTGCTCTGACTCCTCAGAGGCCAGTCCAGCCTGGACGGTCACGGCTGAAGGTTCTGGCAGGCTCGTGCAGCCGGTGTTAGCAAAGCTAACAGTTTGAGTAGCGGGTATTGACCAGCGTCGGTGAATGACGCTCCCCCCCCCCCCCCCATGCGTAAGATGCGTCAAAACTGGACCAATAATAAGCAATCATTTAAGATGGACATTTGACAGAACAAATTAAAACATTTTTCAAAGGCACTGTCAAAATCATCTTAGTCATTGGTTAAATTCTGACACTATCCGTTTACAAATAAATAAAAACTTAGGGGGCGGTGCCCCTAAAATTCCGGGGCCCCGGGCTCCAGCCCATGTAAGCCCGTGCGAAAATCCGGGCGTGATAATAATATAACTGCTCCTCTCAGGCAGAAGGTTGAGGAGCATTAAGTGTAGAACCACTAGACCGAGGAACAGCTTCTACCCTGAGGCTGTTAGACTCATGAATCCTTAACCAGGACAATCACTGTAAGAAAAAAAGAAAAATCACTGTAATGCTGATGTAATTGGTGATATGTTACTTTATCTGTGCTGCTGATTATCCATGATGCTGATTTCTTGCCTTTAAGCTGCTGTATTCATCCCATCTACTCACTACAAACTCATATTCAGGCTGCTGTTTAATATTTAATATATTGTCTTATTTTACATTATTAGTGTTTAGCATATGTCTTACAAATCCCTGTATACTGCTTATTTGTATAGGTCATGTTTTTTTTACTTGATGTATGTGAAGGTTTTATTACAGTGCCTGAGATGACTTCTGTTGGGATGGAGTAATATAAATTAACTGAATTGTACCTCTGATGATCTCATTCCTGATCTTATCCATCCTTGTCACTCCTAAGGAGAACCTCAGCATCTTCATTTCTGACACTTCCAGTTCTTTCTCCTGTCTTTTCATCAATGACACTGTCTCCAGACCATACAGCACAACTGGTCTCACCAATATCTTGTAAACTTTTCCTTTGACCTTTGCTGACACCCTTTTGTTGCAAATCACTCCTGAAACTTTTCTCCATCCTGCCTGGACTCTCTTCTTCTCCTCGTCGCTTCCGGTTTTTGATGACAAAACAACTTCTGTTGACCTTTCTTAATTTTTTTATTTCATTTTCATCAGACTTTATGTTTACAGCTGTGATCAGAAAAGTGTGCAGATGAATCTCAACATCTGAACCAGAATGATTGTAAAACTCAACATATTAAAAACAAACACGTTAGAGCTCAGATTGATTCTAAATTGGAAGCT
>JBBPBX010025257.1:0-12510 GCA_038048925.1 Garcialebias charrua | reverse complement strand
CATTCTGTCTTTGAGAGCAAAACAAACCAGAGAAATGTGGAGAAATAGAATAAATCCAGCTGTGTACTAAACTGTTTTCTGATTCTTTGATCATGAAGCTTCAGAGGGAGCATCAGGCTGATTGACTGACAGGACAGATGATCAGAGGAACTGAGTTTTTACCTCCATTATTAAGACAGAAGAACGGGTAGAGTTGTTGAGAGAAGCAGCAGCCAGTAAAGGAGTAGATCAGAGCTGCAGCATCAACATCATAAAAGGAGACCAGACCCTCGTCATGATCCACGAACACCCCCACCTTCTCAGGACCAGACTGGAGACCCAGACGAACTGGAGGATCAGCAGCCACTGCGTATTCATTTACATTGATCAACCCAAAAGTCCAGAGGCCATCTTTAGGACTCACTGTGATGGGTCCCTTCCTGTCGATGGACTCTCTGGCCACTCCTAAAATCCAGCCAGTTTTTCCTTGAACCTGAACTTCAAAGTAAAATCTGCCTGAAGAGAAACTCTGAGTCCCTAAAACACAAACATACTGAGAAAACCTCTCCGGGTTGTCTGGAAGCTTCTTCCTCATGACATCACCACGGTGAACTTGTTTTCCATCAGCAGACAGGTCGAGGTAAGGGTTGGCAGTTTTGGGATCGAGAGTCAGATCCACGTCAGACTTCTGGACCCTCGTCAGCTCAACTTCAGTCAGCTTCTTCATCTTCTTCTTCATCTTCTCCCAGATGTTCTGCTCCAGCTGAGCCACAGCTCTCACCACGGTCCCCTCATATGATGGAGGATGGACTCTGATGTGGGTCCAGTTCTTGGTGGGTGGAGCAGCGTTCAGGGACCTGAAGCTCTGCAGGAGGTGGAGGTGGTCTTCAGAGCGTGAGAGCTTCTTTGCCTCAGAGCTCCTCTTCATCAGCTCAGAGATCTCCTGTTCCAGATGTTTGATGAAGCCTTCAGCCTGTTGCTCTGTAGTTTCCAGTTTGTCTTCGATCTCCTTCACGAAGCTCTTCTTGCTCCTCTCAACAGAGTCCATCAGATCCGTGAAGACCTGAAGACCTTCAGCCTTCTCTCTGTCTGCAGCATCTTTACCGGTCTTCACCGACTCTCTGAGCTCCTGGACCTTCAGCCACCTGCTCTGGATCATCTGCTGAACTTCAGCCTCCGTGCTCCTCAGCTCGGCCTTCTTTCGTTCGTATTCTTCTCTCGGAGGAACAAGCTCGTGAGTCTTGTGGTCCAGAACAGAGCAGAGCACGCAGACACACGTCTGGTCGGTCTTACAGAACAGCTGCAGAGGTTGATCGTGCTCCGAACACATCCTGTCCTCCAGGTTCTCCACAGGATCCACCAGCTGGTGTCTGCTCAGACGTGAAGCTGTCAGGTGAGGCTCCAGGTGAGTCTGACAGTAGGAGGCCACACACACCAGGCAGGACTTCAGGGCCTTCAGTCTGGGTCCAGAGCACACATCACAGGGAACATCTGGTTCTGCAGCTTGTTGCTCTGAGCTGCTGCTGGTGTTCTGCTGAGCGTCATGTCTGAACTGAGCGACCATCTCCTTGATGAAGGTGTTGACTGCCATCAGAGGTCTCGACTCAAACACCTTCTTACAGACAGGACACTGGCAGCTGCTGGTACAGTCCCAGTGTGGGCTGATGCAGCTTTTACAGAAGTTGTGTCCACACGGTGTGCTGAGCGGATCAGTGAGCAGGTCCAGACAGATGGAGCACAGGAACTGATCCTCAGACCTGCTGCCAGCAGACACGTCTGAACTCTGAGGGTCAAAGAACCAACAACAGGTTCAAGAGTCATCAGTAGTGAATCCTTCACTTTAAACACTTTTGTTGTATAATACAATTGTTGTGCCACATTTAATCTATTGTGTAAATGTTTGGGGAAAAGCATGTAAAATCAATTACAAAGTCCATTTTTTATTTTGCAGAAGAGAGTTGTAAGAATTATCAAAGGTAAACATTATTGTCATCCATCAAATATATTATTTTGTGAATTGAAGTTTTTGAAATTCCCTGATTTAGTGGATTATAACATCTTGTCATTTATGTATAGAGCTCATCATAATACATTGCCTTCTAATATCCAAATGAATTAGGTAAAAAGATCAAGTAGATCTACCCTAATTCAAGGTGTTGGACTGTGGAACGATTTGGAGCTAGATGTTAAGGAAGCTAAATCAATCTCGGTATTTAAGAAACTGGTAAAAAATCCATATGCTTAAAAAATATATATGATTTCATGAAAAGTGTTAGATATTTGAAATATCGCTTGAGTTATTTACTTGTTTTGACAATTTTTTGAATTTGTTTATTTGAATGGTTTATTAGATAAATAAGGAGCAGATTATATAAGATTATTTCTTCATCTGCTGCCTTTCATTTAATATTTACAATGTTTTGTAATTACAGATATGTTAATTGTTATGTTATGTGTTTTTATTTTGTTATGAAATGAATAGACTTCTAAAAAAAATTATTTTTAAATAAACCCTAAAGTTTCATGGTCTGAACAATGAGGCAGTTTGTTGCTTTGCTGCGTTTTATTTTTATTTGTTTATTTGACCTTTTCTGTATCTCTTTGAATCCGTTTCTCCAAACTCTGCTTCTTTTAGCTTAAACGTCTCAGCTTCTTCGTCATATTTCACTGAAGTCGTTCAGTCCTCAGTGTTCACTGTTTTTACAGAAAATGTCATTTATTTAGCTTCCTGTTGAGTTTCCTTGAAGCTCTGAGGAAACTGTAAAAAAAAATAATCTGAACTCACCTGGATCAAAATGAGATGTTAGAAGAGAATAGATGAACTCGGGATGCTTTTCTTCAGACAAACACTGATGTTTGCTTCAGCTGCAGCTCTGCTCTGACAGAAAAACTTTCATTTTCATTTCCTGAATAAGACATTAAAACTTGATACAGTTTCACTCCACCCCTTCTTGCAGGTTCATGCTGTTCAGACTGAATTAAATGACACTCATGTGACCAGGACTGGAGTGAGACTCATTTTCAGCCCTGGAGTTTCATGCCTCAGACTGGCCCAGATCACAACCTATTGTTAAATTCATTCATTCTGAATAAAGTAGATGCCATTTCCTGCATTCTGGTGTATTTTAACAGGTTGTTTAACATCTAGTTTTACCTATATACATAAACTATTCAATTACTATTTTAGAGAGGCAGAACAAGAAGTAGGCTGACCAACAGTTCTCCTGTTTGAATAGAGAACACTCCAGTAATGTAACATTACACAGTTGTGGGGTCAAAAGACAAACATGTAGTATTAACACAATATGAACACATTCAGGAATTGTTAAGAACATTATCAAATATTTTACGTGAATGGTAAGATCCCTTTGCCCACAAGGAAATGTAACCCAGGGTGAGCTAACCTCAGACAATCAAAGAAAGATAGATGAAGTGGTGGCGATAGTGAAGCTAACGGCGCTATCTGAGGCAATTCTGCCTTATCAGCCAACATTAACGCAAAGAAGACATGCAAATAATAATAATAATAATATTATTAATAAAAATAAATTCTAAGCTACTGGAGTGGAGGTGAGGTGGCCGTGGTCCAGCGGTAGCACAGTTCTGCGTTTATATGTTGTTAATAAAATTTTCTAATAATTTCTAAAAAAAATAAAATAAAGTTTGTGCGCCTGAATGATCCTAGGAGCTATGCTGTGGGGCAATTTTTTCATTCATTCATTCAACCGTTATTTATACAGGCTAGCCTCGTTGAGCCACGGGGACTCATTTACAAGAGGGACCTGTCTCACTCACACCCAGGGTCAATTTAGAGTTACCAATCAACCTAACATGCATGTTTTTGGACTGTGGGAGGAAACCGGAGCACCCGGAGAAAACCCACGCATGCACGGAGAGAACATGCAAACTCCACCCAGAAAGGCCCCCGGACCGGGATTTGAACCGGGGACCTTCTTGCTGAGAGGCAGCAGCTCTACCAGTTGTGCCACCGTGCTGCCCATCAATTTTAATTGCCCCATGTAAGGTTTCCCAAGGCAGATTGGTTCTAGGTGACAGGCCAGACAAAGAGTGATTCAGAAGACTTATATGTACAAAAGAAAACAAGAAACTCAGTGTCCCTTGCCTGGACCTGGGTTACTGGGACCCCACCCTGGAGCCAGGCCTGGGGGAGGGGCTCGTTGGCAAGCTCATCGGCAAGCACCTGGTGACCGGGTCTCTACCCATGAGGGCTGGTTGGGCTCAGCCTGAAGAAGGGACAAGGGTTTGCCTTCTTGTGGCCCCACCACCTGCAGGAGGGGCCATATGAGTCAGATGTATGACGTCATGGGCAGTGGCCAAATGTGCTCTTGGCACCTTGGCACTCTGACCCTGGCTTACCAAAGCTGGCTCTATGGAAATGAAAAGTCACCTCTCAGCCAGGGAAGGAGCCTGAGCTTGTCAATGAGGTTGAGATGTACCAACTAAGATATAGTTGAGCTCATCTCAACACACAGTATGGGCTCCGGAACAGTCTACTTGAGAGGGGCTGGACCTCTTGTAATGCCCATGGTGAGAAGCACAAAGATGGTGTGTCTACTTTTAGGCCCCTGACTTGGTGCCTATGTGTTGGAGTTTTCCCCTGTAGTTGACAGGATAGCTTCCCGGAGCCTTCAGGTGGGGGACAGGCTCTGACTGTTCTTTGTGCCTAAGTGATAAATGCAAGTTTGGCATATTTGGCCTTTTTGGAATCCTTGGCGGGGGTGCCGGAAGGTGTGCCAGCTGGGGACTCTTTTATTCTGCTGGGGGACTTAAATGCCCATGTGGGTGTGACCTGGAGGGGTGTGACTGGGTGGAACAGCCTCTCTGCTCTGAACTTGAGCAGTGTTTAGTTATTGAATTCTGTCCTAGTAATAGTTTGTGCATCACAAACACCATGTTTAAACATAAAGGTGTCAATAAGTGCAAATGGCAGCAGGACACCCTAGGTCATAGATCGATGATTGACTTTGTAGTCGTGTCATCTGATCTGCAACCATATGTTTTGGACACTCGGGTGAAGAGAGGAGCTGAGCTGTCAACTGATCACTACCTGCTAGTGAGTTGGAAAAGATGGTGGGGGAAGATGCCGGACAGACATGGTACACCCAAACTTGTAGTGAGGGTTGTTGGGAACACGTGGCAGAAGAACCCATCAGAAAAATCTTCAACTCACCTCTGGGAGAGCTTTAACCACATCCCAGCTGAGACAGTGGTCATTGAGTCCAAGTGGGTCATGTTCTACACTTCAATTGTTGAAGTAACTTTCTTGAGCTGTAGCCACAAGGTTGTCAGTGCTTCTTGCAGTGGTCATCCTCAAACTCGGTGGTGGACACCCCGGGGGAGGCTGTCAAGCTGTAGAAGGAGTCCTACAGGCCTTGCTGGCTGGTGGGACTCCAGAGGCAGCTGAGGACTACCGGAGGGCCAAGTGGTCCACAGCCTTGGCTGTTGCTGAGGTAAAAGCTTGGTTGGGGGAGGAGTTTGGTGAGGCCATAGATAAGGACTCCAAGGAGATTCTGGCAAACCATCAGGCGGCTGAGGAGTGGAAAGCAGTGTTTTACACACACTGTGTTCAGTGAAGTTGGGATAATGTTGACCTTAACCAGTGATGTCATTGGGAGGTGGAAGGAAAAAATCTCTGACCTTCTCAATCCCACTGGCATGTCCTCCATGGAGGAAGCTGAGTCAGGGGACTTCAAGGTTGGTCTGTACATAGCATGGCTCAAATTGAAGAGGTAGTTAAAAAGCTCCACAGTGGCAGGGCTCCAGGGGTGGATGAGATTTGCCCTGATTTCCTTAAGGCTCTGGATGTTGTAGGGCTGTTTTGGTTGACACATTTTTACAACATCGTGTGGACATCGGGGGCAATGACACTGGACTGGCAGACTTAGGTGGTGGTTCCCCTTTTCAAAAATGGGGACCATATTACAGGGGCATCACTCTCCTTAGCCTCCCGGGTAAGGTCTATTTAGGGGTACTGGAGAAGCAAGTCCGATCGTTGGTCAAACCTCAAATCCAGGAGAAACAATGCAGTTTCAGTTTCTTTACTAGGTTTTCTACATGGAGCTTAAAAGAGAGATGCAAATCGACCAGGATACCCAAATATTTATAGGAATCAACAAACTCAATAGTGACACCGTTTGAGAATAACATCAGTGGAAGAACTGCTGGGACCAACTTCCTGTTTGAAAAAAGCATCCCTTTGGTTTTATCAATATTTAAGACAAGTTTGAGATGGAACAAATCTGACTGGATGATGTCAAAAGCAGATTGCAAACGCTGGAAAGCCTTAGCAACTGTTTTAGCTCGACAGTAAACAACTGTGTCATCAGCATAGAAATGTAAGGATGCATCAGGGATGCTCTGACCTACATTACCTATGTAGATTGTAAAAAGGGTGGGTCCTAAGACTGAGCCTTGTGGTACACCATTGTTGACTGTTAAATAACAGGAAGAGGTACCATTATGTTGAACACATTTCCTCTGATCAGAAAGATAGTTAGAAAACCAACCAATGGTGTGATTTGAATTGATCTGAGATATAATTGCCTATTGTTGTCTGTACCTCATCTGCGTTCTTTGTAGGGATGGGAATTGATAAGAAATTATCAATATCAATGCCGTTATCGATGTCCTTTATCGATTCAATTCCTTATCAATTCTGTTATCAATTCTCATTTGGGTAAAAAAATATAGTAAACCATTTGAATAATAAACGAATAATATAGGATAGAGTTTCCGGAAAGGCCTTGGTTGGCTGCATTTTCCTTTTGCAGTTAGAACTTGGCAGTCACTTTTAGTTGTGTTGGTGACGTTGTGGTTCACTTTCTACTTTTCTTGTAGGACACATACTTCTTAGGTAGACTTTAGTTGGGTTATTTTTATTTATTTATTTATTTTGTCCTGTTTATCTCCTGTCCACGCTCCAGCTCAGTAGGTGGCGGTAATGCACCTTAAGTTGTTTGCCAACCGCCATTAAACTCCACCTAGAAGAAGAAGAAGAACTCGGTGCTAACGTTTATGCTAGCTGTTTGTGCTGGGGTTACTTGGATAAATCCGCAGAGTTTCCCGCTGTTTCAAGCCAAATTAACGCGGCCGGAGGATTCTATTGTGTGTTTTGTGTCGACCACTCGACGGTGAGTCGTTAATTTTATGTATTTTGGGTTCATTTCGCCGCCATTTTGAAGAGGGCAACTGGTGAAATAATGTTTTTAATCCAGCAGATTTGACCATTTGAACCGGTTAAACTCAGAAAAACCTTGTGCTATAAAGTCACTGACTTTATAGCACAAGGTTTTTCTGAGCTTAACCGGTTCAATTGGTCAAATCTGTTGGATTTAAAAAAGTATTTCTCCATCTGCCCTCTTCAAAATGGCGGTTAGCGTGTTAGCAGAACCGATAAGCTGAATCGTTAAGACACGCAACCTACAATTCCATGGAATTGGACTTTTAAGAACCGGTTCTCTAACAGAACCGGTTCTCGGTTCCCATCCCTAGTTCTTTGTTTAAAACAGGTCTCTTGTAAGTGAGTCATCGAGGTTCAATGAGACTACCATAACCCAGAGCCATATATATAGAAAGTTCCGACACGCTTTGATCTCGCCGACAGGCGGTCAATCGTTCCAAACAACGGCTATGGAAACCTTGTGGAGCTGCGCCCTCTGGCGGCGACGGAGCGCTACTGCAGGCAGCTTCAGACTGTAACCAGAGCCATGGAACAAATCGCCCCCTCCATGACCCACGTGACTTCCGCCTTCCATTCTTACAATGGAACTCTATGGGAGTGTAGCAACTCTCACTTTACTGTATATGGCTCTGCCATAACCTATACTGTATAAATAAAGGTTGAATTAATTAATTAATTTAGCTATTTTGGGTGTAACTGGCACAATTTTGTTCCACCTCATGTACCACATGTGATGCGAATGACAATAAAAAATCTTGAACCTTGAAGTTTGAGCTATAGCTCAGTCCATTTTAGATGTATTGAGCCAAACTTAAGTATGGTAGCAGCTGAGACTGATACAGAACACATACTTCAAGTGCAAACAGATCTGACACAAAATTTGTCTAAAGTGTGGAATGCAAGGCAAAGAGTGATTTGGATTACTGCATACTTTTTTCATTTAAATCTCAGGTTTAAATAATGTGAACAATGTTGCTGTTACAATTCACAAACATCACACTTTGTAGAGATGCACAAATTTGTTAAGATAATGTACTTTCAACAAACATCATAAATTAGGTATAAAGACGTGGACTGAATTCAAACTGACTTTACTCATTAGTTTTAAGTATTTCACCAGTCACACTGACAGCAGAACAGATCAGTGAAATATTTGCATTCATTTTGACAACTCACTGAACTTTTTAGGACTTGTCTAATGCATTAATAATTGAGGGTATTACTCTAAAATGCATTTGATGTTATCCATCTCAGGCACAGAAAGGAGAGTCTAAAGATCACCTTTACTGTGTAAATGTTTGCTTCAGAACTGATTTATTTGTCCTGCAGTCGGCTCGTGAGCTTTTATTTTTGTTTCAAATCCCATCCAAAATTATTTTATTTTTTTCTTCTTCTTCTTTCGGCTTATCCCTTTGTCAGGGGTCACCACAGCAAAGTAGTTGCACGAACGCTTGGCAATTGTTTTTTAACCGGATGCCCTTCCTGACACAACCACAGACCACCGAGCTACCACAGCCCTCTGTGTGGAGCAGAGAGCTGATATCTAGGGTTCCCGGGGGAGCAGATGGTGTGGGTTAAGGGCCTTGCTCAAGGGCCCAGAGTGGGGCAGATGAGGTTGGAGACAGGTGTGACTGCTTCAGTTAACCCACCCACATTTTTGATGTTGTCGGTACCGGGGCTTGAACCGGCGATCTTCCGATCACAAGCGCACCTTCTTAACCTCTGCGCCACATTTCCAGGTTTTATGAAAATAGATTTCATAAAACCTGGAAATCTTTTATGACTTTTTTCAATAAACCCTCAACAAAGGCTCAAGAATAGCAGGCTCTTGAGATTTTGGCTGAAAGTAGATCCATAAACCTTGACATTGGTGTTTGTACAGTCTTAATTGTTTTTGTTGCATACCTTGTAGGTGACTGTTTTTACTGGGGTGTGGATGATTTTTATTTATTTTTTTCTTCCTTGTAATTGTGTATTTTTTTCTTTATATGCAATGCGGAAAACTTAATATATTTAACACTAAAAAACAAAAATAAAATTCTGTTGTGTGATGAAGCACCGGGGGGTGGGGGTGGGGTGGTCTGTGTTTCCACTGACTCTTATGCCTTTTATCCACAGGGCCTGTTCGCGCTCGTTCGGTCTCCTTCGTAACTAGTTAACAACTAGTTATGGAGTGTACCCACAGGGGCCTGTTCACGTGAAACCAGACCTATTTTGGTGCCTGCCTCACTGAGGTACAAAGGTCCAGTTCTTCTAGGGTCCAGTTATGACATCAGCACAGTGTGGTCACTGATTGGTCAGGGGGCGTATTCCTAGGTCGGAGGGCGGAGATTCAGTCTTCTCCAGTAGGTGGCGGTATGCACCTGAACGTTGTTTGCAATCCGCCAAGAAGAAGAAGAAGATTCAGTCTTCCAGGAAATGCAAACTGCCATCCCGCCAAACTCTAGAACAACAAGTTGGAGGAGCACATTTTTGAGAATTAACACAGGCTAATAATTATGTCACAACCGTGGTCAAACGCGGAGGTTCAGGCTTTTCTGTATTTGCTGGCCGATGAAAATATTCAGAGGGAGCTGGATGGAGTGACGTGCAATGAAAAGATTTTTCAAGAGGTGTCTGCGCAGGTGAGTGTTTTCTAACTTTAAGCATATTTCCAGTGAGTCATGCAACTGTTTCTTAGCTTTTTTGGACTGCGAAAAGACAGTTTCAGAGACTGACTTCAGGCAACAGCCGAGAGGCTTTTAGGAAAAAAGAAAAAAAGATGTACGGCTCGTTTCTCTGAAATTTAACAAGAAAATCACATAAACAATTATTTGTTAGCTCGAAATTATAGCAGAGGTGTGTCTCAGTCTAACGTTTTCTTAATAAATGTACTTTAATGGTCTAATCAGCTTTATTTAAACTAGTTTCGCGCTTGGTGCTCCGTGAACAGAGGACAGAACCAGGAAGTAGGAGCGCAGCTCTTTCTCTGAAATTTATTAAGAAAAGCACCTAAACAATTATTTGTTAGCTCGAAATTGTAGCAGAGGTGTGTCTGAGTCTATCATTTGCTTAATAAATGCACTTTAATGGTCAAATTCGCCGAGGTGGTGCAGCTGTTTTCAAGGTTCGAAGCAGAGCAGAATGTGGAGTATGGCAGGCCGTTTGCGTCATTAATAGCGAGTGAAGATTCTCAGTCATCCAGGACATGGTAAATTCTAAAAAGTGCAAGGAAGGTAAAAAAAGTCAAAAGTATAGTATAATAAATAAAGTCCAGTTGTTTTTGTCTTGAACTTTTATGAATTTATCATTATAGCCACGTTTTCACATTACGTGATACAACCGCCAACCTCATGCCATACAGGTTACTGCTGCTATCTAAAGTACTGGTAGTGGCAAGGGAACTGGACTTGGGACCCGGAGGACCCTGGTTCGAACCCCAGTCACGGCATAGTTTTGTGGTGTGTTTGAGCAGCACATCTAATCACACTGCTCCCCGGCGCGCTTTCTATAGCTGCCCGCTGCCACCTGGTGGTGATTGGGTTAAATGCAGAGTCAAATTTCGTCTTGTGTGGAAACATGCATAGATGACAAAAATATGACATTATTATTATTATTACTGTACTTTTGTTTTTGTTTTGTTTTGGTTCAGTCAGAATAAATGGAAACGGTCATATCTCAGTCCAAAAATGGTTTATAAATATGGGAAAAATCCATAAATTTGTCACTTAGGCCTATAGGCCTGTATTAATGTGTAATGTGTTTTATTTCAGGTTAATCAGTCAGTTCCTGTGTAAAGATCCTCTAGCCGTGGGTGTCCTTGGAGAAGGATGGGACAAGTCACTGCACTGTAAAGCAAGTATGTCATGACACAAACACTCCAAACTTTGAAAATTACAGATAAAAGCAAAGGACAATGATGTTTAGAGGAGATTATAACAATAATTTTGTGTTGTTTGTCAGATGGGGCAGTGAAAACAGCCAGCCAGACATATGAAGCCATCGCTGAACTGCTGCATCAGGATCTGATCTTGTGACTCCAGACTACACATCAACTGCAGCCGAACAGACCTCAGAGCTTCTCTCTTCATATTTCATACATAACTGCAGATTTAGTAATTTGTTTTTCTGTTTCTACAAATAACACCAGTCTTTCATTTTTTTAAACTGTTACAATTTTATTGACGTGTAACATTTACAGTATTTAAATAAAGTTGCTTTGATATTTTGATTGGAATTGATTGATTACATATTGTTAAGTTTATATTACAAATGTTTTAGAGTTTGGAACACATTTGTTGATCAACTGGGACAATGGAGCGGCACAGATTTTTTAGGACGCATGCCGCTTTCAGTTTTGTCCAAAAATATATATGTATACTGTATATATATATATATATATATGTAATGAATAAGGTGGGGTAAGGTATTTAAACACTTACTGGGCCACCATTATTGTAGAGATATAGGACTTACTGGTCAGTTTACTGACTTACCTATATTTCTAGATGCGCAGGTCTGAGCAGACATTATCTGCCCAAACATGCCACCAATTCGCGAGTTCTTCCTTTTTCCGGTACTAAATTGTTTTTACTGTAATTAGGAAAAATGTAATCTCACATAGACTTCAACTTATGTTGGTCTACCAGGAAATAGACCTTTTATTGAAACTATCACAAAAATTACATTAAACATTTGTATCGATATTAGCTCTGATTTAATAACTACGTTGACAAGAATTCAAATTAAAACAAACAGACAGTTTAAACTTTACTGTTGGCACATTAACTTGACAGATTAATAGCTTATGAAAAATAAGAAATAGGAGGAAGATTTGAGATAAGAAGCTAAGTTAACTGAAGTTGGTTATTTTGAACCAGGCTGGGTGACACTCTTTTCCCACACGAGCAGACTGCTGGGCTCCCGCACGCTCAAACACACCACGGCTCGTTACCTGTTGACGGTTCGTCTCTTGGAGATAAGAGTGGAGAAGTGTCTGGACACACACGTGGATTGGTTGTCCAACGGCCGTCCAGTTGGAACTTCAGCGTGTGTGGCTGATTCACGATACGAGGAAGCTCGCCTCCCTCGGCAGGAAACAACGGTCAAGCGCACAGACTGATTTTTCAAAATAAAACTTCAGAAAACAAATTCTTCCAGAAGATGAGTGAGTGAGTTACAGTAAGCTTTACTGTGACTCCAGCTGAAACGTGGGTCGAGTTGACACAATGACCGGACGTCTCTAGCTTTCCCAGAGGAGAGAAGCCAGTTGCGAGTTAGTTCTCTCCAAAACACTAAAGGGAAAATGCAGGAAGTGCCCATTTATAGGGGAGGTGGGGGTCTGACCCACC
>JBBPBX010025256.1:0-39024 GCA_038048925.1 Garcialebias charrua | reverse complement strand
CTTTCGAAAGTGTTAAAAGTTTAACACCCATTTTTTGTTAAATTAACACCAGACATTGTTAATATTCAACAATAGCTAGTGTCACATTAACATTGCAACAGTGTTAGTGTTAAAATATAATGTTAAAAGTAACACTGTTCAGTGTTAATCATAAACATAATGCGGTGTTGAAAAAGTAAACGACTGACACCACAAGGTGTCAATCATTTACCTTGAACAGTGTTAATCATAAACATAATGCGGTGTTGAAAAGGTAAATGATTGACACCACAAGGTGTCAACATCAACCAAATCCAATGGGAAAAATCTTTCAAAAAAAATACTCAGAAATGGAAAGTTCAACTTTTATTAAACCCATTTCAGTATTACAGACCTTCGATGCTCAGCTCATATAAAACAGTAGCAGGGCACAATATGTTTCTTTCATCATTATCAGCCGAAAATTGCCTGTCATAAGGCTGATAATACAGTATATCAGATTAGCGACACAAATAATAGCAAACACATCATCCACCATCTATTCTGAAAGCATTCAGATGATCATCTAAACACTCTAAATGACTTTAGCAGTCACAAATAAAATAAATACAGCCAAGTTTATGTGAACCCCTTTTGGGTCCCAGTGGATTTGCCATTTCAAAATCATCGTAATACAACTGTACAGTATTTATTGGGAGATCATGTTCTTGCTCTGAAAATAATGAGTGATTTCTGGAATAAGAACCATCACTGATGTCTCTATAGATCCCATCTTTATGGCTCTTTACTTGTTGAAAGCAAGTACTAGTTCGTTAGTAAACAATGACTCAACAGTTCCTAAAATAGGTACATACTGTACATAAATTTGTCATTAACAGGAATTTGACTGTAAACACCTGTTGTTTTATGCAAATGTGTATCATAACACACTCCAAGAACATGCTCTATTGGTTCAACAATTTTCCATAAAAAATATATATATATATACCTTTGCCTCTTTGTTTCAGTGTTAAGGTGTGTGAATAGATTTTTCATGTTCTCAACACATTATTTGACTTTGTTTAAGGTTTGCTCATTCACTTCAGATGAAAAACATGCAAGAACAGCATCCTGTGCTTGAATATGAACATCATTAACAACCTCTTCCATTGAACAAGTTAAAGACTGCACAATATTTCCAGAAGCTCCAGCTGCTTGAATTTGGGCAACAGAGCTACACATGTCCATTAACTGCCACTTTTTAGGAAGAATTTCTTGACGAACAGAAGTAGTACTCAACGGGTCATCGGCACAAACATCATGGGTCTCAACACCATCTGTTCCAACATTGTCCACATGAACAGAGTCTATGGCAATAGTGTCTCCATGTGCTTTCACCAAGTGCTTCTTGAACCCAGAATACGTGTAAAAAACTGATGAACAGCTATGTTCCTCACATTTCAAACGCAATTTGTGGCCTGGATACAAAGCATGACTAAATTTCAAATGCTGAAAAAGAGTTGAAGAATGTCTGTGCTGAACCTTACAAATGAAACATGTTGGCATATTTAAATGTTGTTAATGCTCACTCTGATTTCCTTGACTCTGGGGCTCTCCTTTGTTGCTGCCGCATCAATCCCATAAACTGTTGTTTGGATGAATGTGTAGAAGTTGAGTAGGGTTGCATCGTAGGACACAGCAAACACAAAATGCGCCTTAAAAAGTTCATCGAAGGCAGCCACTGCAGTCTGTACCACACAAGGAATGGGCTTCTGATCCAGGATGATGTAGAACTTTTGAATACTGCTCTTCTTTTCTCCAACGCAGAGGAGGAAGGGCTGTGCAGATCCAACTTTGCCAAGGAATGTCGCCATGCTTGTCCCCACCTAAGATTGAGAGACAGCACATTAGAAATAATGGTTTTAGACCCTCACAAGCAACAAATTAAGAACACTTTCCACCTTCCTTTAGCTGTGACCATGCCACAAAAGGGGATGTGACTTGCAAGGAAACTCTTGTGAGCTTCAGTGAAAAGATCAGTTCTAATAGGCTCATACAATTCTTTGTGACATTATGTTCCCATAACCAATTTTTTTCCCATTTCGTCATAAAATTTACCTTGATCCCTCCCATCCCCTCCAAAATTAACTATAAATTTATAATACAAATAAAAACAAATAATGACTTTACATTATACAGTCTTGTAAAACTGAGATCAATTTACTGTAAGTGAAGCGCAATAATGCATGTGAAAAACATACCTTCATGAACTTCATGAACTTCACAACACGATGAGCTGCCTCAGTTGCACTAATTTTTACACGTTTCTTCCCTTTGGGGGTTGGAGGCAATAGATGAACCAGCAGGAGAATGGCTGCCAAGTCGCTATCCCATTCTGATAAAATCATAACACAAGCAATCATTAGAATTACGACATGAAAATGCATACATAGAAAAGACTGTTGAACATATTTATCTATCAGTACATACCATAATCACGTGATTCCTCCTGAGCAGACAGAAGGTCATCCAGTGGAACGCTCTGTCGAAGGCTTTTGCTGACAGTGATGACCTTTGGTTTGTAGAACGTTGGCCATCTTGCAATGAACTTCCCCAAGATGTCTTCTCCAAAGAGCATGATGAAGTCCTGCTCAATCTAAAAAAAAAGAAAAAATACCATTAAAAAACCCAATTCAAAAGTTCGGTTAATCAAATCTCAGAGTTTCTCACCAAGCCTGGTGTATCCAAGAATCTAGGGAAGTGATCCAAGATGAGTGATGACTGGTCCAGATCATATAGCATATTCTGTCTATGCTTAAATGTTGCCTTCATTCAAACACTTCTATGGCCAAAGCTCCATCTGAGATGAACTCCAAAAACTCATCTGTCACATGCACAACAAAGTCCTGGAGAAAACAAGAAGGGTCAGGGTAAAGATGATTTGAAAATAAAACTGACAAGAATCGAGGCATCAGAGACTCTTCCTGTACCTTGCAGTGATCAAACTGGACAGTGAAGTGAGCGTCAGAGCTTCGAGAAGGTCTGTCAGGGCTGACCATGGGAGGAACCACGGTGGGCTCGCTGTGCTCCCAGAATGTGTACTGACAGAAGACAAAGTTGGACAGGTTGAGCGGCAGCCCCGTGGTCTCTTTGATCCTCACCTGGACGAGACAAACAACGATTCTCTCAGAAGGAAAGACTTTTAAAGTCTTTGTTGTAACCTGCCAAGAGGTGTGGGCTTTCTTACCCTGCAGCTGAGCCTTTTGGACATGTGGACGATCTCTCCGTTGGTGTCCATGACCTCGTAGCAGCTACATTCACTGGAATTCTCTGATGACTCGTCCGCCCAGGAAAGACTCACAGGAACAGCTCCACTGACTCGCTGCAGCTCAACATGCAACCTGCCAGCCACCTGTACACACGAGCAGAATGTCACTGCAAGATCCAGAAAATTCTGACTGGCTGGTATCCTGTTTTTTATTTTTAAGTATGTTTTTTTTGCAACCAAACTACTTCTGCATACTTTGTGCTATTTAGCTGTCCATATTTTATTTTATATTTTTAGCTCTGTGATGGATGTCCTCCACCTCTCGTACAGTGAGTGCTGGAGATAGGCACCAGTTGCCCCTGACCTGGAAAGGGACAACAGGATAAGTAGATGGATGGATGGAAGCGTGGATGTATGTATGGATGGATGAGTAGATGGATGGATGTGTGAATGTGTGTGTGGATGGATGAATGGGTGGAAGGATGGATAGATGGAAGGGTGGACGGAGGGATGAGTGGGTGGATGGATTGATGGGTGGATAGATGGAAGTGTGGATGGATGTATCAATGGACAGATGGATGTGTGGGTATGGATGATGGGTGTGTAAGTGGATGGATGGATGGGTGGGTGGATGGACTGATGCTACTTTTAGCTTGCCTTTAAATGAATGAATTTTAAAATGGATCATTCTATTTTCCACCTTGACACAACTCACATGTTTTGCCATCAGGTGGTCCTTCAACCAGTCGTCTTCTCTGTGATCACTGTAGATGAGCTTGAAGATTCAAGTGACGAGGCTGACTCAGAACTGAAGGAAGCGTCTGTTACCTCACTCTCGTCAACGACGCCCACTGTATAAAGTTTAGAAGACATTACAACTTGAACTTAACTTTTGATTTATATATTTTTAAAATGCATTAGAAGGAACACTTGTTTTAATGCTTTTAAATCTTACCAAAGTGCTTAGTGACTACTTTTGAAAGATACTGTTGCAGACCTCAGGAGTTCATCAAAAATGTCAGAATCCACATCAACTCCAGAAGAGTCTTTCAGGTCTACACATATTTCACTTGACAAATTGAATTTAGCATAAACTGGAAGGAAAAAAAATACACACCTTAACTAATTTATAGCATACGGTTAGAACTTGTAAGAGCCAATTAAATTTATAATTAGAAAATATTTTGAATAGCATTTTCAGACAATGAACTGGTGGTTGAAATGGTACATTTTGTCTTTAAAGTTACCCATATTGTTTGACATCACCATTTTTATGAAAAATAATGACTTAATTATTACTTGAACAAAGACAGGGGTTGATTAATAAGCATTCTGGGCATAATTTGAGATACACTACGTTAAGCTTACTTCATTTAATGGCAGCTGCTACAACATCATAAGTAGTACTCAACTTACCCTAATGCATGAATTTCAAGTAATCATAGCAGTCATCTGTTACTGGAACACGAACCCATTTCTGGACTGTCTGATGCCACTTGAACACAGCATTTCTGCAGAGCACAAAAGGGACAAGATCCAAGCTTTAACAACACCTTACAGATATTAAAAACCAGCTATTTATCCCTTCCACTATCACTTTGAACACGTTAGCTCTTTCAGCTAAACTTTATCCAAGCTAGAGTGTTGAGCTAGCTAGCTAGTCGTCAGAATCCACTCCCTGCCGGCTAGCCGTACGACAACAAAAGCAACACGCAGCTAGTCGCCGCAGCATTTCCGTATCTTGTAAACGTGCACAAATACGCTAGTGAGAGCTGACGGAGCTGAGTGGAGGCTCACTTTACCGCAGTCCGTAACGTGACTTGCTTTGCTACTGGTACAGTACTGTACTATGAACGCTGTTTCTGTTTTACGTCGTAAACGGAGTACGGCGGATAGACAGAGGCGGACGTTGGTTTTACGTCGTAAACGCAATACGGAATACGGAGGATGGACGTAAGAATACGAGTCACCAGCAAATATAGGCCATTAACTCTTTTTTTCACTTCATTATGGCTCAAAAACATACGTGTGTTTTTTTTATTATGTAGGGCACTGTGTTAGGATAGGCTAAGTGCTTGGTAATACAGAACTGTACATGTGGTGCAGAACGTATGTTTGGATTTACGTCAAAAATTGCTTTACGTCTAATCTACGGAGCTCTATGGTGGACTTTTTTCGCGCTCTTTTGCGTTCCGTCTCAAAAGTTTACCCAGCAACAGGACGAACCAGACAACAGCCACAATGAAACCATAAATTATGTAAAATAGTTGAAAACATTCGACATTTATGTTGGATTAAAACCTTTTTTTATTATTATTTTGAGTAACCTTACGGAAAATGAACTCCTCTGAAGCTAGCTGTTTGCAATGTTAGCTTTTTACATAACACATCGCCAATATTTCAAACTAAAAAGCACATTCCCAACAAAACAATAGTCATGTACAGATATTTAGCTTACCTTTAGGAAAGAATTGTGTCTTTCGTGTGCGAACAGAAGCCATATCGACCAGTGACTGGTGGCAACACGACAGAAAGTAGAAGGCACCCTGCAGACGTTACGCGAAGGCGGGGCTTAAAGCAACACCACCCAATTAGCACTGGAATTTAACAATGCAAATATGACGAATATTACGCAGGCAGTGTTTTTTTAAAGCTGTGTGATGTTAAAACAACACTCACACTCTTTATTTAACACTACACCTGAGATTTTAACACTGGCATTTTTACTATGTATGATTCACTTCTGGAGTCCAAGTTTTTAGCTTTCTGCAAAACATGTTGCTTTAATTGTTTCAGGGGGCAACCATAGAATAAGGTCCTGGTTTGTTCTGACATTATGTCAATCCACATTCCAACAGTCATGCTGCATGTGACTGTGGTGGTGTTTACAGCTCCACACTCTCGTCAAGCCCATCTGAAAGTAAGAGTACAGTATACAGGTAGTCCCCGACTTACGAGCGCTCTTAATACAAGGTCCCGGACTTACGAGCTCGCGGACGAGCATTAAATTTGTAAAAAATACAGCACTTTTTGTGTTTTTAGATGAAAGTGTGTTAGCTAACCGTTTGGAAACACGTTTCTGAGCATGTTTATGAAGTAGTATGAATGTTTTTGATGAAAAACGAGTGTTCGTAGTAGCGCTAGCATAAATGTTCCAACTTACGAGCGAAAATCCGGACTTACGAGAACACGTGTTTCTTGTTCCGACGTACGAATTTCCGGTTTACGAGCAACTCATAAGTACGGAACTCGCTCGTATTTGGGGAAACATTACAATACAATTTATTTCTACATCTTTTGATTGCACACATAAATGATAGATGAGAAGTGATATGATACCCCTTGATGGTATGCAATAAAGCTATAGAAAATAGGCTTAGGCATATTCATTGCAAAGATGAATATATACTATAGATTTCCAAATACTGTACTGTAAATAAATGTTTAATCATTATTTGGTTAACAAGATCCATGTGTTTTGCAGGTGCCTGTTGTGCCGGATGTAGAAGTCCCAAGGCGAAAGGTGAAGTCTCTACGGACTACCAGCTCAGCCTTGCTGGTTGGAGATCTTGCCGTGCTCGTCTACGGGAGAGAGTTATTGGCCAATTGAAGTTTGACTGGGAGGCAATCGGGGGCTCATAAAGATGTGGAGTCAAAGCCTTTGGCCAACACAAAGCTTGATACTTGGTGAGTGTATATAATGTAGGACAAAACTCTGCTCTCTCCTCACCATCCTACTACCTCCTGCAGCTCCTCTCCATCTTGAACTTGTTTTCTGTCTGTGTTTTCTGTCGGTGTTTTCTGTTTTTATTGCAGGTCATGACCCTGCTTTAACTTCACATGTTCATGTTTGTGTCTCTTTCAACAGACAAAACCTGTTGCACCTGACGTCATGGGCAGACCTGTGTCCTCTGCTCTCTCCTCACCATCCTCCTGCAGCTCCTCTCCATCATCACCTGTGCGTCACCACCTTGTGCCTAACAGTGAGTTGAACTTGTTTTCTGTCTGTGTTTTCTGTTTTTATTGCAGGTCATGACCCTGCTTTAACTTCACATGTTCATGTTTGTGTCTCTTTCAACAGACAAAACCTGTTGCACCTGACCTCATGGGCAGACCTGTGTCCTCTGCTCTCTCCTCACCATCCTCCTGCAGCTCCTCTCCATCATCACCTGTGCGTCACCACCTTGTGCCTAACAGTGAGTTGAACTTGTTTTCTGTCTGTGTTTTCTGTTTTTATTGCAGGTCATGACCCTGCTTTAACTTCACATAATAATAATAATAATAATAATAAACTTTATTTGTATAGCACCTTCCTACAATGCCTTGCATTGACCAAGGTGCTTAACAGGATAAAAAGATGAATAAACTGGAACAATAAATCAATGAAAATAGAATAAGAAACAACAGCAATAAAAGAAGGCAATGGAAATAAAAAATGCTACATACTAAAATAACACAAGTAATAAAAGTTACACACTGAAAGCTTTTTTGAACAAGTGGAAATAAAAAGGCAATGGAAATAAAAAATGCTACATATTAAAATACCAAAAGTAATAAAAGTTACACACTGGAAGCTTATTTGAACAAGTGGAAATAAAAAGGCAATGGAAATAAAAAATGCTACATATTAAAATACCAAAAGTAATAAAAGTTACACACTGAAAGCTTTTTTGAACAAGTGGGTCTTCAGTCTGGTTTTGAACAGAGTCAGATCAGAGGTGGCACGCAGCTCAAGGGGGAGGCTGTTCCAGGCTTTTGGGCCGGCAACAGAAAATGACCGGTCTCCCCATTGTTTGTACCTTGAGCGAGGCACCTCCAGCAGGTGTTGACTGGCAGAGCGTAAATCTCTGCCGGGCTGATGGGCTTTCAAAAGTTCTGAGATGTACAGAGGAGCAAGTCCATTCAGAGCTTTGAAAACAAACAGGAGCAGCTTGAACTGTATCCTGAACTGAACCGGGAGCCAGTGTAGAGAGGACAGGACAGGAGTGATGTGTTCATATTTTCGTGTGTTGGTCAAAAAGCGCGCGGCAGAGTTCTGTACAAGCTGTAAACGGGAGATGGAGGATTGATTAATACCAACATACAAAGCATTACAATAATCAAGTCTGGAGGTCACAAAGGCATGGATGGCCTTCTCCAGATCACCACGGCTGAGAAATGACTTGACTTTGGAGAGCAGACGGAGCTGGAAAAAGCTGGTCTTGACAACAGAACTGATCTGTTTATCAAACTTTAAGTTGGAGTCAAGCTGCACTCCAAGATTTCTGACCACCGGGTTGAAGTGGGGGAGGGGAAAACCAACACTGGGACTGGGAAGGATGTTGCTGGTGTCACCAGGTGCACCAAATAAAATGCATTCAGTTTTATCTGTGTTTAGGTGGAGGAAGTTTTGAGAGAGCCAGTGCTTAATGTCATTTAAGCAGTTGACAAGAGTGTTTGAACTGGGTGAGGGGTTGGGAGTGACTGGCAGATAGATTTGTAAATCGTCTGCATACATGTGAAAAGACAGGTTATGACGTGTGATGATTGATCCTAATGGCAGCATGTAAAGAGAGAAGAGGACTGGCCCTAGAATAGATCCCTGTGGTACGCCAGAGGTCAGAGGGGTTGATGAAGAGGAGGACAGATCGCCTATCATGACAGAAAAAGTTCTCCCAGACAGGTAAGATTTGAACCACTCAAGCACAGCTCCCTGGAGGCCAACCTGCTGAGACAAGCGGTTGATTAGTACCTGATGGTCGACGGTGTCAAAAGCTGCTGAGAGGTCTAACATCACCAGCAGAGCAGGGTTTTTTGCATCCAGGGACAGAAGAATGTCATTCTGTACTTTGAGCAGTGCAGATTCAGTACTGTGACGAGCTCGAAAACCTGACTGAAATTTTTCAAACAGGTTGTTGAGTTCTAGAAAAGATTGAAGTTGAATAAAAACAATCTTTTCTAGGACCTTTGATAGAAATGACAGATGGGAAACTGGTCTGAAATTAGAGAGAGCTGTAGGATCTAGGCCTGGTTTTTTGAGAAGAGGCCTGACCACAGCGTGTTTGAAAGCAGATGGCACAAAACCTGAAGATAGACAGCTGTTAATAAATGACAAAACACAAGGACCAATTACATCAAAGGATTGTTTGAACATTTTAGAGGGAATGATGTCCAGAGAACAGTTAGTTGGTTTCATCTGCTGAACCACCTTGGTGAGGTGAGGCAGTGAGACCAGGTCAAATTGGTCAAAAACAGCTGTGGTTATTGCAGAGGTACATGACTGGATGGTGTTGGATGAACTGACAATGTTCTGTCTGATAGAGTCTATTTTGTTGACAAAATAGCTCTGAAAGTCATCGCAGGTAGACTGTGTGGCAGTTTTCAGAACATTGACAGATGGGTTGATGACAGACTGGAGTGTGCTGAAAAGCGTCCTCGGCCGGTTGGAGCTGGTGGAGATTAAATTGGAGAGGTACTGTGACTTGGCCTGTTTCACAGCATTATGATACTCACAGAGACAGTCTCTCAGTATTCCTTGAGATACATGAAGCCGGTCGCGCTTCCATATTCGCTCTGCTTTTCTGCAACGTTGTCGAAGAGCTCGCGTCGTTTCGTTGAGCCATGGTGAAGGTTTGTTCTTTGAAGATGCCTGTTTGAGAGGAGCGATGGAGTCCAAGATCGTCGTGCAGGTGTGATGGAAGGAGCTGATGAAGTCCTCAGGATGTAGAGATGGGTCCAGGCTGACAGTAGAGCAAAATTCAGTGCTCTTAAAGGTATCAGTGAACTGACTTGGAGTTAATGGGGTGATGGAGCGGCAGAAACGTGCTGGGAATAGCTTTCGGCGCAGGAGAGGTGAAAAATTCAAATAATATGGGAAAATGGTCTGAAATACAGGTGTCCAAGATCTCCACAGCAGGTATTTGAAGGCCGTGGGAGATAATTAAATCAAGTGTATGACCCTGACTGTGTGTGGCCCCCGAGACCGACTGCGACAGGTTGAAAGAGTCCAGGAGGTCCTGAAACTCACATCCAAGCTGATTACTTGGGCAGCAGGTGTGCACATTGAAGTCCCCACAGAAAAGCCAAGAGTCAGCCAGTAGTTCAGAAAACTCACTGAGAAAGTTTTTATTGTATTGAGGAGACCGATAAAAGAGGCCACACAGAATAAGTTTTGCAGATTCCAGCACAAAAATCATGCTTTCAAAACTGGTGTAGTTTTTCTGAGGCAACAAACGGCATTTGAACGCATCACTGAAGACTGCAGCGAGCCCTCCCCCTTTTCCAGCCCCACGCGGAGCGCTCAGGTGGACGTAGCCATTTGGGAGGAGTTCAGAGAAGCAGCTGTTGTCTCCAGATTTCTGCCAGGTTTCCGTAATCAAAAACAGATCCAGGCGATGAGTTGAGATCAAATCACTTAATATAAAATTTTATTAGTGATCGATCTGGCGTTAAACAGCGTTGCACGTACTGGAACACAGCCAGTTACGTGACTCTCAGCTCGAGCGAGCGGGCGGAGGGTCTGTTTAACGCAGCCTCGCTTCAGTGTTCTCACGGGGGGACAAAATGGATACTGATCGCTGGCGTCATGATTGATAGCAACAAGGCATCTGTGGCGGCGAGCGAAAGAACGACGGACATCAAAGACGCTGAATTCAGGAGGTAAGTCAGCCGTCGGCGTGTTGTGAGATGAGAGATACTTTTTAAATCTCACCAGGACACCTGCCCTCGTTCCGCGTCTTCTGCGCCGCTTGTTGCGTGGCAGCGTGGTCGCGTTGCGTGTAGGCAGGAATGGACGCCAAGAAAGGTGGAGATGCAGGAGGCTTGAAATGTCCATTGCCAGTAGCCGGTGTGTTGATCAGCATGTCTTGGAGACTTAGAAGAGTTGAGCGATCATAGACTAGGAGCGAGGATGCATCGTCGATGAAAAAAAGGCAGAACACGAACAGCAGTAAAAAGTTCAGGAGAGGAGTTAGATAGCAAGCCATGACAACCAGTGCCATCTTGGATCAAATGTTCATGTTTGTGTCTCTTTCAACAGACAAAACCTGTTGCACCTGACCTCATGGGCAGACCTGTGTCCTCTGCTCTCTCCTCACCATCCTCCTGCAGCTCCTCTCCATCATCACCTGTGCGTCACCACCTTGTGCCTAACAGTGAGTTGAACTTGTTTTCTGTCTGTGTTTTCTGTTTTTATTGCAGGTCATGACCCTGCTTTAACTTCACATGTTCATGTTTGTGTCTCTTTCAACAGACAAAACCTGCTGCGCCTGACCTCATGGGCAGACCTGTGTTCTCTGCTCTCTGCTCACCATCCTACTACCTCCTTCAGCTCCTCTCCATCCATCACCTTGTGCCTAACCCTGTCATGTATCCACATCAATGACTGCTGCCAAAACAGGAAAACACACCTGACCTGATGGACAGACCACACACCTGACCTGAACTCACATCTGGACTCCCATGTACCCATCATTCAGTGTTTCCCCTACCATTATACAAGCGGGGTGCGCCACCCCGTCAACAGAACTGAGCACCCCGCCTACCAGACCAAACTTGACCCACCCACCCAGCACTGGCATTGCACTAAGCTAGCAGCACAAAATACAGGCTCTCTAGCTAAAAAGCTAAAGGGAGCGCTCACGTTGCCTCTCCCCTCGTGCTGAATGCCCCCTGCCCCTACAAGCTGCACTCAGACGTGTCCGTCCCCCGTCAACAAAAATCATGGATGAGATGAGCACTCCGCCATGGCAAGTTAACTAGGGGAAACACTGCATCATTCATGGTTGAATCATTGCTCAATGGCTAAGCAGTTCCATCTGATCCATGTTTGAACATGAGAACCACCTAATAAGCCTGTCTACCTCAACTTCAATCAAAGTAAGGGAATTTTCTATGCTTTTTTGTGCTGCTTCTAGCTTTTTAAAGTTCCTGGACTGTACACTAAGGCACTGGTTTTTCATACATGATGGTTGCAACATGTTTCTGATGGATGTCAATTGCTCCTGATGATGTGATTTGATAATGATAGTTGAAAACTGTTTATGATGGATACCAATTGCTCCTGATGGTTGAGAAATGTTTATGATGGATCTGCTTTGCTAATGATGGTTGAGAACTGTTTCTGAAACAACACTGAAGTTGTTTATATGTGAACACATGTTGGATCACCAGATTTCTCGCTCCATGTTTTAAAAGGAGGATTAGCTGAAAGTATTTTGTTAGATCACCAGATTTCACGCTCCATGTTTTAAAAAGGAGGATTATCTGAATGTATTTATGTCGGATCACCAGATTACTCGCCCCTTGTTTTTGAAAGAGGGTTAGTTTTACTAGAACTTCATACTGAATATGTGACCCATCACATCATCAAACGGGGGTTAAAGTCAAATTTGGTCAAAATGACCTACAAGCAAACATATATATTACTGACTTCTTACTTAGATCATCCTGACAAATTCATCGTGTTGTCTTAATAATCAGGAAAATGGTTTGAAGTTTGGTGTGAAGATTTTATTTCAGATATTTAATTTAAACCATTTGATAAGTTATTCATTCATCTTATTTACTATCTAAATTTACGCAAACCACTTTGAAAAATAAATAAATAAATTTGATGTGATGGGTCACAAATTTATTATTCAGCTTCTTTTGTTGGATTTGATTTAAGAATTGTGGACATTTTTAATAAAACTTGAAAGATTTCATTTGTGCAATGGAGATTTATTTAGCCAACTTAAATTTCTCATTACAATGAGAGTATTGTACAGGTACTTGTATTTGAAAGCTAGAAATCATGGCAAAACACATATTTAATTTGATTTATGTTCAAGCTGGACTTTTAAGTTTAAAGAAAGGGACAATGTAGTTTGGAATAGTTCACATTTTTGGTTTGGATTTTTTTTTTTTGAGTTTTCTTTCTTATAACACAAGTGTACTTTTGTTTGTTTGCAATTGTTCTCTCTGGGAGGTTAAAAACATTGTTCAGTAGATGAATAAATAACTTTGAATCTATATTGATTGTTCATAATTTGCACTAAAATGTATGAATCCATATAATAATAATAATAATAATAATAATAATAATAATAAAATTTATGGAATGTTCTCAGAAAGTTCTAGCATAACGTTCTCACCTAACGTTCTGAGAACCACGAGAAAACTCCACACCCTAACGTTCTCAGAACGTTAGGAGGGAACGTTCCCGTAACCTAAAAATAACGTTCTCAGAACGTTCTTCTGTTACTTGGGGAACTGTGTTGATTTCCCATCATGCTTAGCGGTATATTAATAATAATAATAATGAATTCCATTTATAATGCACTTTTCATTAATAAAAATCTCAAAGTGCTACAAATTGTAATAAAGCATGATCAAAAATGGGACTAAACTATCCATATTATTATCCACTATCCACTATTACTATCCACTATTCCATATCTGAAATATCCCCAAAAAAAAATTAGTGTTCAATTATAGTTTAAATCTGTATCTGTTGATCAAAGCCAACAAGAAATACAACTCATAGTGCCACAATCAAACAGGAAACTAAAAAACGGGGAGTGCTGTGTTGATTTCCCATAATGTTTAGCAGTATTTTAGTGTTCCGGGCTGCACCATGAGTCAGAAGGACATCTGTGTTACAGAACTGCCTCTTGTTAAAGTTTGGGTATTACTTGTTGTGAGGCCCAGAGTGTCTTCTTTGGGTTTAACTTACACAATGTTAAGACAGAGTCACAGAGTATGGTGCAATATGTGTGCTCTCTGACATACTTCAAGGATCAGAAATATTGGCAGGTTGCATCGGAAAATCCGATACGTAAATTATGCTGGTAAGAACACACGTGGGTCTTTAATGGGCCTCATGTAAGTTAACCATCTGGGTCCCACTGAAAACCCAGTCAGTGCCTTAAAAATGTATGGGCAAACCCATGTGGGGCCACCATGGAAACCGTGGACAAACCCACTTATTACCCATATTTTTAACCCAGTTAGGACCCAGTTTAGTCCCAGGTAGATATTCTTCAAGGCACACACATGGGTTTTACATGGGTCTCAATTAAGTTAAACATCTGGGTCCCACTAAAAACCCAGTCAGGGCCCATTAAACTCTATCTGGGCAAACCCATGTGGGGCCACCATGGACAAACCCACTTATTACCCATATTTTAGCCCAGTAGGGACCCAGTTTAGTCCCAGGTAGATATTCTTCAAGGCACACACATGGGTTTTACATGGGTTGTGGTGGACCACAAGGGGGCTCTACTCACACCCAGTGGACAGAATGTGTACAGGATGCTTTTATTGTGAAAGGTCCAGAGGACCGGATATGGTGTTGGTATATAAGGCGGTGTTGGGTGGTTTCCCGCCAGTTTTAGTAGGAGATGATTAAAAGTGAAGAACTATATCCCGTCTCCTGTGTCATCTCTTCACCACCTCCTACACTGGTGACCTACGTGAATTGAAATGACGACATCTGAAGGTCCAGCCAGCTCTCCTCAGCTGTCCGAGGTTGTGGAACCTCCACCGGCGGCCCCGCTCGCTTTTGCGGTGGCCGTTAAAATCCCGGACTTCTGGGTGCACGCACCTCAGTCGTGGTTCGCCCACATCGAATCACAGTTCGCTCTTCGCGGGATATCTGCAGACGACACCAAATACCACCATGTGGTAGCTTCACTGGAACCATTGTCCACCCAGCGGGTAATGAGCCTGCTCGAAGACCCTCCTGCACAAGGAAAATACGACGCCCTCAAAGAGCTCCTTCTGCAGCGTTACACACTCTCAGACGCGGAGCGCGCCGAGAAACTGTTTTCCCTCTCCGATTTGGGCGACGGCACAGCTCTGGAGCTCATGGAAGGCATGTTGTCTTTGAGGGGGTCGGCAGACTGTGAGTTTATCTTTCTCCACCTCTTCCTTCGCCGGCTCCCAGCTCCAGTGCGCACCGCTCTGGCCAGCTCCTCGTTTCTGCAGCAGAAGGATTACCGCTCGCTGGCCCGCGAAGCCGACCGCATCCTGCTGGCTGCGAGGACGTTCGCGGTACAGGCGGCAGTCCCCGGATCTCCAGCAGCACCTCAGCTTCAAGCATCGCCCTCAGCGCCGGACGAGCCAGTGGTCGTAGCAGGAGTCGCCCGCAGGCGGTCAGGAGCTGCCTTTTGTTTATACCACCAGCGCTTTGGCGCCAAAGCACGACGGTGCGCCCCGCCGTGCAGCTTCGAGCCGCAAGGAAAAAGACGACGCCAGCGCACGCTGGCAGCCGCGGCCGTTGGCGACAAGGAAAGGCTGCTTTTCATTGAAGACTCGAGGTCGGGGAGGCGGTTCCTGGTGGACTCCGGCTCGCAGAAGAGCCTCGTTCCCCCGTCTGGCTCCGACAGGTTAGCAGAAGGCTGCGGGCCGCAGCTAACCGCGGCTAACGGCTATCCCATCAAGACGTTTGGCGAAAGGTTGGTGACTGTTCGTTTCCATGAACGGGACTTCCAGTGGAACTTTGTGGTAGCTGCTAGCTCAGTCCCTATTTTAGGGGCTGATTTTCTTTGTGCTCACGGGCTCCTGGTTGATTTAGCTAACAGACGTTTGATCGACGCTGTGTCTTTTTCGTCACTGCCTTGTGAGACGCGAGGAGCTGGGCCTTTAATGCATGCTAACTTTTTAGCTTCGGGTAATGTGTTTCAGCGTTTATTGTCTGAATTCCCCTCGCTGACTGTTCCTGATTTTGCAAACACAAAACATGGGGTCGAACATTATATTCCCACAACGGGCCCCCCGGTGTTCGCACGTGCACGCCGCCTCGATGCTACTAAGCTAGCAATAGCACAGGAAGAGTTTGCTAACATGGAGCGTTTAGGCATCGTGCAACGCTCAAACAGTCCGTGGGCCTCCCCCCTCCACATGGTGCCCAAGGCAGACGGCAAATGGCGTCCATGTGGGGATTTCCGCCGCCTTAATAACATCACAGAGAACGATCGTTATCCCATCCCCCACATCCAGGATTTTTCAGTGCACCTGGCTGGGACCTCCATTTTTTCTAAAGTAGATTTAGTACGGGGGTACCACCAGGTTCCTGTGCATGTGGAGGATGTCCCTAAGACCGCTGTTATCACGCCTTTCGGCCTGTTTGAGTTTTTGCGCATGCCTTTTGGTCTTAAAGGTGCAGCACAAACATTTCAGCGGTTGATGGATTCAGTCCTAAGGGGTCTGTCCTTCGTATTTGTGTACCTGGATGACGTCCTGGTGGCTAGCAGCTCGGCTGAGCAGCACATGTCCCACCTCCGTGAGGTTTTTCAGCGCCTGGCAGCACATGGCCTGATTGTAAATACAGCGAAATGCCAGTTTGGGCTGCCAGTCATTGACTTTTTGGGCCACCGCATTTCTGCAAGTGGTGCTGTTCCATTACCAAACAAGGTGCAGGCGGTCTCTGATTTCCCACAGCCCCAGTCTGTTAAAGCGCTACAAGAATTTTTGGGAATGGTTAACTTCTATAACCGTTTCATCCCCGGGGCAGCACAACTGCTGCGACCGCTCTATGGAGCGCTGAAAAAGAAAAAGCCCAACGACAGTGTTGACTGGACACCAGAACGCCTACAGGCATTTGGTGATGCTAAAGCTGCACTGGCCACTGCTGCCCTTTTGGCCCATCCATCCCCAGCGGCGCAAATAGCTTTAACAACCGATGCATCTGATGTTGCGGTGGGGGCTGTGTTAGAACAGCAGGTTTCCGGGGTTTGGCAGCCGCTTGCATTTTTCAGCCGTACGCTGCGGGACAACGAGCTTAAATACAGTGTTTTTGACAGAGAGTTGCTGGCGCTTTACCTGGCCACACGCCATTTCAGGTTTTTCCTGGAGGGCCGCCGGTTCACTGCATATGTTGACCACAAACCCTTGGTGTTTGCGATGTCAAAAATTTCTGACCCCTGGTCTGCTCGCCAGCAACGCCACCTCGCAGCGGTGTCTGAATTTACTACAGACATTCAGCATGTGGCTGGAAAATCCAACGTGGTGGCCGACTGTCTCTCTCGGGTGCTGATCTCTCCCGTATACGTTGGCATAGATTTTTCTGCTATGGCTGCGGACCAACGTGGCGATGCAGAAATACTCGAGCTCCAGTCCGGGCCCACAGGCCTCGAGTTGGAGGAACGGCAGGTGAATGACGGAGGTCCCCTCCTACTCTGTGATGTTTCTACTGGCAGGCCCCGCCCCCTGGTTCCAGTTTCATGGCGACGCCGCGTTTTTGACTCCTTACATTCCCTTTCTCACCCAGGTGTTAGAGCCTCGGTGAAACTGGTCAGTGCAAAGTTTGTTTGGCCCGGTCTGCGTAAAGCGGTTAAGGAGTGGGCAGCAGCGTGTGTCCCATGCCAGCGTGCTAAGGTTAACAGACACACCAAAGCACCTTTGGAACCCTTCTCCATCCCAGGTCGGCGGTTTGATCATGTGCACGTAGACCTGGTGGGCCCTCTGCCTCCATCACAGGGTTTTACTCATCTGCTGACTATAATAGACCGGACCACCAGGTGGCCTGAGGTGGTTCCTCTGACATCCACGACATCTGCAGTGGTGGCCCGGGCATTTTTGTCTACCTGGGTGGCGCGTTTTGGCCCCCCTTCAGACATTACATCAGACCGGGGCCCGCAGTTTGTTTCTGAACTTTGGTCTACCATGGCCAAGAGTCTGGGGACTAACGTTCACAGGACCACCGCTTACAACCCCCAAGCTAATGGTTTGTGTGAACGGTTTCACAGGTCATTGAAAGCCGCACTTCGCGCTGCATTGACCGGCGACAACTGGATTGACCGTCTTCCCTGGGTTTTGTTGGGGTTACGTACCGCAACCAAAGAAGACCTGAGCTCTTCCCCGGCTGAACTGGTTTACGGTCAGCCTGTGCGCGTCCCCGGTGAGTTTTTACCTGAGGTACCCTCACCACAATTCGCCCCACCGTTGCCACATTTTTCACCTCAGGAGGCCCCTTTTCGTGTCCCCGGCCCGGTACACCATTGTTTACCGCAGTCGTTTGTCCCTAAGAGTCTGGAGTCCTCTAAATTTGTTTTTGTCAAACACAATGCACACAGGACACCACTACAACCTTTGTATGATGGACCGTTTCGGGTTCTTCAACCAGGTCCGAAACATTTCCTTTTAGATTTAGGGGGTCGTACTGAGACTGTCTGTATCGATAGGCTTAAACCAGCTCATGTTGTGTCAGATGATCAGGTTGTTACGGCCCAGGCTCCTCGCAGGGGCAGACCTCCATCCACATTGCTAACGGACTGCGATCCTTCTTCCAGAGACTCTCAACGTTCATTGGAGCCCGAATCTTCTGTAGACCCTCCTCGTAGCCCTCCGCTTCATCAGACTGGTTCTGCAGGGCCCAGGTTCAGCCGTTCTGGTCGTTTAATCAAACCTAAAATGCTGGACTAGTGATGAACCTTACTGGGTGTTCTGGGGGGGCGTGTGTGGTGGACCACTAGGGGGCTCTACTCACACCCAGTGGACAGAATGTGTACAGGATGCTTTTATTGTGAAAGGTCCAGAGGACCGGATATGGTGTTGGTATATAAGGCGGTGTTGGGTGGTTTCCCGCCAGTTTTAGTAGGAGATGATTAAAAGTGAAGAACTATATCCCGTCTCCTGTGTCGTCTCTTCACCACCTTTTACAGGGTCTCATTTAAGTTAAACATATGGGTCCCACTAAAAACCCAGTCAGGGCCCATTAAAATCTATCTGGGCAAACCCATGTGGGGCTACCATGGAAACCGTGGACAAAACCTTTTGGGACCCATATTTTTTGCACATATGTATACCATATGGGGCCCACCTGTGCATGCTAGCTGGGCTGTAGCGCCGCTGGGAGCTCGCCCGCAGCGGATGAGGAGGGCTCCAAGACGGTTTGATGACTTTGTTTGTTCCCTCGTGGGCGAGGGACTCAGTAGTGGGGGGGTAGTGTAACGACCCTGTGTTTGGTTCTGCTTTGGGTCCAAGTGTTTCTGTTCAGTTGTACTGTGTTCTGTTGAGCTGTTGTGATTCTGTTGTCCCCCGCCCTCATGTGTTGGACTGGTCGTGGGGGCAGGAGAGGGGTAGGAGCAGGGAGGAGAAACCGGAAAAAGGGAGACGAAGAAGCGTCAGAGAGTGTGTTGTTGTTAGCAGGGAGCTAGCAGTGTGTTCGCTCGCGTGTGTACCGCGTTTTCTTTTGAGACGTGAGCTGTAGCCTCAGTGATAACAGCTCTTCCCTGTTTCTGAATAAACCCCGTTTGGCTGGACTCCGTCTGCAGTGTTGGCGTCATTACAATATCTTGAATTGAAGCCTCCATTCAACTCAATGGTAAATCTGACGTCATTTAGACTACCGTAGTCAGAATGTAATTAGTGATATCTCAAATAAGAATTTTGACTAGTCAAAATATAATTAAAGATATCTTAAATAACTAATATGACTAGTCATAAATCAATTTCAGATAGGCCTATCTGTAATGTAAGCGTCGTGAATCCGATTTTATGTTGAAATGGCTTGCCATAGCAGTATGTGCTGTGGCCAGAACATCCACTCCACACTGGGTCCGCCAGGCCAAGGGCAATGACTCCTCTCGTAGTTTTTTTGGGTATAGATATATTTATTGAGAATGTATAACAAAATTCAAATGTACAATTAATGTACAACAGTACATTCTTTTTTTGACAAGCAACAAAAACAAAACCCACCCACTCTCTCTCCGTTTGTCTGATGAGGACATTTACCGTCAGGTTCGAATGATATATGCTCAGGCAATTATCCTTGCTTGTAAGTTTGGATTCTGTTCTGATGAAGTGAAAATTAACTTGTTTAGATCATATTGTACATCACTGTATACGCCACATTTGGTGCAATTTTAAAAAAGCCAGTCTTCATAGATTGAAGGTGGCTTATAATGACACACCAAGACTTCTTTTAAATAAGCCCAGATGGACCAGTGCCAGTGAACTGTTTGTATCTGCTCGCATCAGCACTTTGATGGCTGTTTTAAGAAAGTTTATGTATAAATGTATTTGTCGTTTACATAAGTCTAATAATAGAATTATTCTACTGTTGACTAATGTCAAATATAGTGCAGTGAAATACTCATCTGTGCTTTGGAGACATTGGTATGATTGCCTCCTGAACGGCTAGATAATTTTTCTATTGTACTTTTTATTTTATCATATTTGTTATTTGATTTGATTTGATGTTTATTCATTCATTTTAAAAGAACAATACAAGACAGTTTCATCAGATACAAGATTACAAGTAGGATAAAATGAAGGGAGCAGAAAGAAGATGAAATCTTATTATATCTGCCCCTATTTCACAGTTTGTTCAACCAATGATAACTTTCAAGCAACATCACAGAATGAATAGTTCTACCTATTTTCCTAACTGTAATACACAAACTACATCACAAAATGAATAATTCTACTTAATTTTCCTGACTGTAAAACATAAACTAGATCACAAAATGAATAATTCTACTTAATATTTCTAACTGTAATACACAAACTACATCACCCATAATTCTAATTAATTTTCTAATTCTAATTTTTTTATTTTTTTTTTTTTTTTTATTTTTTATAATTTTATTTAATTTTCCTATTTTTTTTTTTATTAATTTTCCTAACTGTAATACACAAACTAGATCATAAAATGAATAATTCTACTTAATTCTACTTAATTTTTCTAATTGAAATACACAAACTAAAAGATGGCACAACATCAAGATGTTCACAAAATGAATAATTCTACTTAATTTTCCTAATTGTAATACACAAATTCATCACAAAAATGAATAATTCTACTTAATTTTTCTAACTGTAATACACAAACTGCTTCATAAAATGAATAACTCTACTTAATTTTTCTAACTGTAATACACAAACGTACCGTACATCATAAGTACAACATAATTGTAATACACAAACACGCAAGATTACATCATATAGTTTTTGAGCAAGTCCTTTTTGACCTTTTTCTTTTCATTCATTCAACCTTTATTTATACAGGCTAGCCTCGTTGAGTCACGGGGACTCATTTACAAGAGGGACCTGTCTCACTCACACCAAACAACCATCCATACATTCTTAAATGTATACATTGATTTTTCATTTTTAACATCACTCTCCAGAGCATTCCACAATCGAATTCCCTGAATTGAGGTAGACCGTCCTTTTAAGCTGGTTCTGAATTGTGGTTTGATGAATATCTCTGTCCCTTTGAGATTGTAATAACTTTGTCTTTTTATAAAATTTCTTTGGATATTTAAAGGTAATGTGTTATTATGAGCCCTATACATAATTGATAAAATACTATATTCTACCAATTCCTGGAATTTCAATAAGTTTAGTTGAATAAACAAGGTGTTTGAAGGGTGAGTGAAATGTTTTCTGGTGATTACTCTTACAGCTCTCTTTTGTAAAATAAAAACAGGCTTTGTAATAGTTTTGCATGCTTTTCCCCAAACCTCAATACAATAGATTAAATGTGGAGCAATGATTGTGTTATACAACATATGTAAAGCTTTATCAATTAAAAAATCCCTGACTTTATACAGTACTGCAATTGCTCTAGCTAGTTTTTTTTAATAGAATTTACATGATGTTTCCATGTCAGTTTGTCATCAATGATAACACCCAGAAACTTCACTTCACTCACTTTACAGATCACAACATCTTCAATTTCAAATGGATCGTCATCAACAATTCCCTTTTTGTTACTGAAAATCATGTAGTTAGTTTTATCTAAATTCAAAGATAATTTGTTTAATTTAAACCAAGTTTGTATTTTTATAAATTCTGTTTTCATCATATCCAAAATCTGTTTTATGTCATTACCCGAACTGAAAAAAGTGGTGTCATCGGCAAAAAGAACACATTTAAGTAGTGCTGACACATTTACCAAGTCATTCACATATAAAATAAACAACTTTGGTCCAAGCACAGAACCCTGAGGAACTCCACAAGTGATATCACGGAGGTCAGATCTAACATCATTTATTTGCACAAACTGTTTCCTGTCCTTCAAATAGCTAGATACCCACTGTAATGCTGGTCCTCTAATACCATATTTATTTAGTTTTTCAAGGAGAATGGTGTGGTCAATGGTATCAAATGCTTTTTTTAGATCAACAAAAACACTAACACAGTACTGTTTATGATCGACAGCATTAGTTATTTGTTCCATTAAATCCATGAGAGCCATTGACGTAGAGTTTTTTTCTCTAAACCCATATTGACTGCTACTTAAAATGTTTTGTTTATCAATAAATTGATCCAATCTGGACACAAATAGTTTTTCTAGAATCTTTGAGAACTGTGGTAATAAGGATATTGGCCTATAATTATTGAATACACATTTATCACCATTTTTAAAAAGAGGAATTACCTTTGCTACTTTCATGTTATCTGGAAATATTCCTGTTGAAAAAGATAAATTGCATATATATGTAAACGGTTCAATAACATAACTTATTATTTCCTTTACGAACATCATATCCATGTCCACCCAGTCTTTTGATCTCTTGTCTGAGAGATTTTTTACCATTTTCATAATTTCCTCTTTGTTAGTTCCACTAAGAAAAATACTGTTGGTGCAACTTTTAATTGAATGACACACCTTATTATCTACTTTTGGTATTTTAGCTGCAAGGCTTGATCCAATATTTACAAAATATTGATTAAATTCATTTACGATATCATTCTCATCATGTATTTCTTTGTCATCTTTCACAAAATATTTTGCAATGTTCGTTTTTGCTTTATGACTTTTTAGAACATCATTTATTACTCGCCATGTTGTTTTAGTGTCACCATTGCTCTTGTTTAATAAATCACTATAGTATTCTTTCTTGCATCTTCTTATAATCATTACCAATTTATTTTTATATTTTTTATATTTTTCTTCAGCTTGTTGTGTTCTCGTTTTTAAGAAACATAAATACAAGTTATTTTTTTTTTACAAGCATTTCTCAACCCTTTAGTCATCCAAGGTTGGTCAACAATATTTCTTTTTCTACGATTTCTTTGCACACAATTCTTTTCATACAGAGCTTCTAAAATGTTCATAAATTCATCATATGATCTGTTAACATCATCAATATACACGTCCTTCCAGTTTTGCTTCTGTAAATCATCTTTTAATTGATCCATAGCTTTTTTTGATGTGTTTATTATTTTTTTCTTAATTGTAACTTCTTTTGTAATGTTTTGATCATTTCTGTAGATAGTGAAAACTGGTAAATGATCACTTAAATCAGTTGTTAAGATACCACCTGTCATATCCCCATTTGTTATATTTGTGAAAATGTTGTCAATTATCGTAGCACTATGAGTTGTAATTCTTGTTGGTTTTGATATTAACGGATAAAGATTTAAACTATACATTGAATTTAGAAATGTGCTGATGTTATTTGAATCTGTTTTATTTCCCAGGTCAATATTAAAGTCTCCGCACAAGAAAACTTTTTTATTTAAACTCTTTTCCAGTAGTTGTATGATTTTATCGGTGAATATTTCTATATTTGATCCTGGTGATCGATATACACAACTTATGGATATGTTTTTAGCATTTTCGTTTAATATTTCTATTGTTATTATTTCCATAAGATTGTCAACAATTATTGACATTTCTTTAATTATTCTACACTTTATTTCATTTTTGACAAATAGAGCTACTCCACCACCTTTTTTATTGTTTCTGTTTAAATGATATAATTCATATCCTTCGATGTGAACATTATTTTTGTTTTCATCATTAAGCCATGTCTCTGACAGTGCTATTAATGTAAAAGTTCTGTTTAACTGTTTTAAATAATCTGTTATTTTGGCTATATTTGCATTTATACTTCTACTATTGATGTGAATAATAGAGAGATCTCCATTTGTTATATTGATGTTATTAAACTTTTCTTCATTATAGTATTCACAGTCTTTTATAGCAGGATAAAAGTTTGCATCAACCATATCTTCAACATTATATATTTTGAATTCTGAGTCTTCGTTTGTTGCTGTCATGTTTTAATCTATTTGTTTGTTTGTTCATTTCTGTTAATTTTGTGTATGAACATGTGATAGTGATTGGTGATTTGTCATTTTTGAGCTCATTTGAATGTTTCTAAGTCTTTCAGTTCTTTTATTATTTTAGGATGAGAATTTTCATCTACTTTGATCCAGATGTTTCCGTTTCTTGTCCAAGTTTTTTTTATTTTTTCATCCTTTTTCAACAACCTTGCTGCATGTGCAATGTTTGCGTTTTTTTTAGTTAGGTGTTCATTCATGAAGACCCTAGTTTCTGCGAGTTTCTTTGACTGCATCATTACCCTGTTTCTTTGATTCCTTCCAATGAATCTCACGACTACTGACGGTTTAAGTTTGTTAGCTCTATTGGGCAGTGTGTAACAGGTGGAAATGTCATCACGTTTAATGTCAATGCCTTTGTCACTTAAGAAAGTGACTACCTGATTCTCCAGAGACTGCAGTTGTTCTGGTCGTCCTCCTTCACTCGTGTTAACGCCTTTGGTTACATCAGCCGATGACCAGCGTTTAAGTTCGAGTCCAGAAATGACCATGTTTTCGCCTCTTATGTATTGTTCCATGTCCTCACACTTTTGTTCCAATTGAGCTAATCGTTCTTCTCTGATGACCTCCTGAGCTTTCATTAGTTTCATCTCCTCAACCAGTTGATTAAAGTTTTTTTGATCAGCTCTCAAACTTGCAACTTCCGCAGTGAGAACGTTTACTGCATTTTTCAATTCCTCCATTAACTCCAAATTTTTATCCACCGATTTTTTACTCGCCGACTCCTGTTTCTGCTGCTCCGATTTATTTTTTTTACTAGGACTCATCACGCCTGCTTCTTCTGATCTGGATACAGAAAATCACTGTTCCACAGCAACTCGCTCGCCGATCTGCTCACGTCCGCAGCAACTCGTTCGCTGCTCTGCTCCCATCCGCAGCAATTCGCTCGCTGCTCTGCTCATGTCCAACAGTAATCAGCTTGCTTCCCGTCCAACAGCTACTCGATCGTTGCTCTGCTTCAGATCAGCAGTTAGTTCAGAACTCACGTTTCAGCAGCCTGCAGCAATCCCCTGGCTCGCCCACGGCGCACGGCTCAGCTCGAAGCCCCAGGTGGCGTCCACGGCTCACGGCGCTCGGCTCAGCTCGAAGGTGGCGTCCACGGTTCACGGCCCACTCGTGGCTCTCGGATCAGCTCGAAGCCCCAGGTTGCGTTCACGGCCCCCTCGTTGCGCTCGGCTCAGCTCGAAGCCCGAGGTGGCGTTCACGGCTTTCGGCTCTCACGCCAGCCTGTAGCAACAGTCCCAACTCCGTGGTGTTTTTCCGCATTAGCCTTTATCAGCAGCACATGGCTAGCGTTAGCTTGTAGTCTGAAGCCACCACTCCCAGCTTTGTTGTTTTCTTTCGCTGCAACAAAGCACCTCCAGCGTGCCGGCCCGCGTTTCTTCGTAACAACCAGCGTATTTTTCCGGTTTATTTGTTAACGAAGCCCGCAGCTCCGCAGCTACGGCACCCGGTTACGGTGACCCAGCTCGGTTAGCTTTGATTAGCCCGGTAGCTACGCTTGGCTAACTCTCGGCAAAAACTCACGGACATGTTGGCTTGTAGATTCATAATTCTGGATCGCATGCTCCAGTCCAAGTTCCGCAGCTTTTTCAGAGCTCCTCTCTGCACATCCAGCGCTAAAAACTGCGAGTACAAGCTCTCCAAATACTCCTTTTGGAGGTACTGGCAGGAGCCCGACTACAAACGTGTTATCTTTTATGTATATTGGACTCTGAGTCTGTAATAAAGCTATCCATCTATCTACATGTATATGTAACAATAGACATTTAGGCCAGAAATAACAAACCAATCTTGTAAGAATGTCCAGAAGGGATTTGTTGTACTTTTAGTAATATATATTTTTAAATAATCCACATACTGTAAGCTGATTTGTAATTTAGTTGTGGCGTTTAATTATGGTTTTGAGATTTTTAATAAAAATGTGTGATGACTTTGGATATTTAGGGGCAGAGAGGTGAGTTGCCAGATCCAAAATGCACCGTGTCAAAATAAGTTCCAGGATCTTGTTTAGACAGGATCCAGTTCAAATGAAGCCCCGAGGATCCTTCAGAAATGTTTAACTTGAGCCCGACATGGGACAGGTTTAAGATTTTACAGAAACAGCAGCTGAGACAGAAAGACAAACACATCTGTATTGTAGGTCTTGTTTATTTCAATATACAGTATGAACAGAGTGTAGGACCACAACTTCAGTACACTCCCAACAGGAGCGCTGTGTAGCACACCCACCAGGATTTAAACCGTCGCACACACACAGAGCCATCCTCCTCAAATCACAGCTCACCCTGCAACATTCCCCAAACTTCATTTAAATATACTGCAGACTGTACAGGATATAACCTCAACACAGTAAAGCAAAGTACACACATCTTTTGTTTTGTCCTCTAGTAAAACTAACACGAGTGGCAAATTTGAGGCTAACTGGATTATTCACATCTGGTTTGGACCAGGATGATAGAAACCTGGGAAAACAACCATAGGCAAAATTTGATTTAAAAACAATGTACTATATATAAATCTAGAACTACAACTAATTGTGTGGCAACTGAACGACGTAATGCTTCAAGTTGTGTTGGGGTAAACTGCTGGAAATCAAACTGCCTGCAAAATGCATCAAGTTGATTTAAAGTGAATAAAAAAGTGGATAACATAAGCATTTTACAGTTTCAGAGCGTATAGACAGTCTATAATATAAAGAGAGTATTCATAAATCAGTAGTCATAAATATTACTTTGTGCATGTTGCACAAGTGTTTGTATGACATATTTAATAGAAAGATGCAACGACACACACTGGCTATACATGTTCACATATCACTGGGTTTCTTCTCTTCTTCCTAATAAAAGCAAAGTTCTAATACAAGTGATTCATGACCAAGTCCATGCACAAACAGATGAAGCACGAAGAGTAATACAAGAGGAGCCAGTTGCTGGATGGACATGGGGATCGGCTCATCAGCTTCACTGGGCATTCAAATCAGGAAACAATCGACTAGAAGAAAGAAAAGGCGTGGACTGAAGTGGCAGCAACACAAGGACACACACACACACACGGGACAAGTGTCCTCCTCAACAACAAGGACACACACACGGGACAAGTGTCCTCCTCAACAACAAGGACACACACACGGGACAAGTGTCCTCCTCAACAACAGCCCTCAGCCACGGCTGTCCAGTCCTGGTCCTGCATGGAGTCCCTCAGCTGACTCCACATGAAGCAGGAAGTGAAGCACTGGGTCAGGTGTGTTGAAGCAGACACATGGAACCTGCAGGACCAGAACTGGACACAGTACACATCCTGTTTTTATTCAAACCAGAAGGAACGCCGCTGCCTCGATGCCTTTGAGCCAATGGGGGTTTCACTGAGTCTGACTGCTGGGACTTGCTCCAGAAACTTTTGAAGCAGCTCTCACTTCAGATGCTCAGAGACACAGAAAGGTGAATTTTATTGTTTCAAAGTAAGAAATATAAAAATGTGTTTTATTGAGTCACTACTGGAACTTTTTCTTTGGAGTTCAACAAGGTTGCTCTTTTGGGGATAAATGGCTTTGAAGGTGACCTTCCCCTTAAAAAACACTTTAAATGTATTAAAATGTCACTGTACAAAACAAATAACATTCAAAATATATAGTAGGGCTCTTTTTATTTTTTTAAATACCATATTTAATCACATGACTTAACCTAAAATGTGTCTCATCATATGGAGGACAATAAACATTTCAACCATTAAATGGATTAATATCCATCATTTCACAACTAATGGCAAATTTGAACAAAAATACAGCAAAGTGTTTGAAATCTTTCTCAGAGTCATTTATAATTTATTTATAATAATAATAATGTCAGTTGGTAAAAATAAAAATAAATACTTGACATTTACTTCCTGATTCGTACTCGATAACCCTGGAAGAAAAAACCAACAGTCAGGTCCTCTGGACGGGTTCTTGTTGAAACGTTTTGTCTTTCATCCAAAAGACTTCATCAGTCTGAGGAGCCACAACAAACAGTCTTATAAACAGCACCTTCACATAGTGGGTCAACCAGTTTGATGGTCCTGAGGTGGTTTCTGGAGTCCACCCTCTCCCCCGTCGACTCGTCTGAGGCAGCCATGGCCAAAGTGAATCAAACATCAAAGTTCATTCTCAATAATCCACAAACATCTGAGCACTACCATGGAGTGGTTCGGACTGATGAAGTCTTCAGACTGATGAAGTGTTTTGACTGATGAAGTCTTCAGACTGATGAAGTCTTCAGACTGATGAAGTGTTTTGACTGATGAAGTCTTCAGACTGATAAGTCTTCAGACTGATGAAGTCTTCAGACTGATGAAGTGTTTTGACTGATGAAGTGTTTTGACTGATGAAGTCTTCAGACTGATGAAGTGTTTTGACTGATGAAGTGTTTTGACTGATGAAGTCTTCAGATTGATGAAATGTTTTGACTGATGAAGTCTTCAGACTGATGAAGTGTTTTGACTGATGAAGTCTTCAGACTGATGAAATGTTTTGACTGATGAAGTCTTCAGACTGATGAAGTGTTTTGACTGATGAAGTCTTCAGACTGATGAAGTGTTTTGACTGATGAAGTCTTCAGACTGATGAAGTCTTCAGACTGATGAAGTCTTTTGACTGATGAAGTGTTTTGACTGATGAAGTGTTTTGGCTGATGAAGTGTTTTGACTGATGAAGTCTTCAGACTGATGAAGTGTTTTGACTGATGAAGTCTTCAGACTGATGAAGTGTTTGACTGATGAAGTGTTTTGACTGATGAAGTGTTTTGGCTGATGAAGTCTTTTGACTGATGAAGTCTTTTGACTGATGAAGTGTTTTGACTGATGAAGTATTTTGACTGATGAAGTGTTTTGACTGATGAAGTCTTCAGACTGATTGTTTTGACTGATGAAGTATTCAGACTGATGAAGTCTTCAGACTGATGAAGTGTTTTGACTGATGAAGTGTTTTGACTGATGAAGTCTTCAGACTGATGAAGTCTTCAGACTGATGAAGTGTTTAGACTGATGAAGTGTTTTGACTGATGAAGTCTTCAGACTGATGAAGTGTTTTGACTGATGAAGTGTTTTGACTGATGAAGTGTTTTGGCTGATGAAGTGTTTTGGCTGATGAAGTGTTTTGGCTGATGAAGTGTTTTGACTGATGAAGTCTTTTGACTGATGAAGTGTTTTGACTGATGAAGTGTTTTGAATGATGAAGTGTTTTGACTGATGAAGTCTTCAGACTGATGAAGTGTTTTGACTGATGAAGTCTTCAGACTGATGAAGTGTTTTGACTGATGAAGTCTTCAGACTGATGAAGTCTTCAGACTGATGAAGTGTTTTGACTGATGAAGTCTTCAGACTGATGAAGTGTTTTGACTGATGAAGTCTTCAGACTGATGAAGTGTTTTGACTGATGAAGTGTTTTGACTGATGAAGTCTTCAGACTGATGAAGTGTTTTGACTGATGAAGTCTTCAGACTGATGAAGTGTTTTGACTGATGAAGTCTTTTGATTGATGAAGTGTTTTGACTGATGAAGTGTTTTGACTGATGAAGTCTTCAGACTGATGAAGTGTTTTGACTGATGAAGTCTTTTGACTGATGAAGTGTTTTGACTGATGAAGTGTTTTGACTGATGAAGTCTTCAGACTGATGAAGTGTTTTGACTGATGAAGTCTTTTGATTGATGAAGTGTTTTGACTGATGAAGTGTTTTGACTGATGAAGTCTTCAGACTGATGAAGTGTTTTGACTGATGAAGTCTTTTGACTGATGAAGTGTTTTGACTGATGAAGTGTTTTGACTGATGAAGTCTTCAGACTGATGAAGTGTTTTGACTGATGAAAGACAAAAAGAACCCCTGCAGAGGACGTGACTGACCTTCACTTGTGATAAAACACTGCAGGACTGATGAAGATGATGCAGAGCCTGTCACATTATTAATGATGAACTTGGATGATCGTGTTTTAGTTTGGAGCAGACTCTAAATGACAGGATTGATTTTGTTGCTCCGACACAGAAGCAGCTGCCGAGACACTATGAGCAGGAAAAGAACGTGCACAGCCTGAACAAAGCTGAGGCGTGCGCACACTGTGATCTTCTGAACGTTGTGCATGTTCAAACACAAATAGTGTTCACAAGTGAAGCCAGTAAGACCAGTAAGTGTCTGTGAGCAGTAAGGTGAAGCAGCTGCTGCGTCCAGCTCACTGGATGCAGGGAGCTTCAGAGAAGTTCTCACTGGATGCAGGGAGCTTCAGAGAAGTTCTCACTGGATGCAGGGAGCTTCAGAGAAGTTCTCCCTGGATGCAGGGAGCTTCAGAGAAGTTCTCACTGGATGCAGGGAGCTTCAGAGAAGTTCTCACTGGATGCAGGGAGCTTCAGAGAAGTTCTCACTGGATGCAGGGAGCTTCAGAGAAGTTCTCACTGGATGCAGGGAGCTTCAGAGAAGTTCTCACTGGATGCAGGGAGCTTCAGAGAAGTTCTCACTGGATGCAGGGAGCTTCAGAGAAGTTCTCACTGGATGCAGGGAGCTTCAGAGAAGTTCTCGCTGGATGCAGGGAGCTTCAGAGAAGTTCTCGCTGGATGCAGGGAGCTTCAGAGAAGTTCTCGCTGGATGCAGGGAGCTTCAGAGAAGTTCTCGCTGGATGCAGGGAGCTTCAGAGAAGTTCTCACTGGATGCAGGGAGCTTCAGAGAAGTTCTCGCTGGATGCAGGGAGCTTCAGAGAAGTTCTCACTGGATGCAGGGAGCTTCAGAGAAGTTCTCGCTGGATGCAGGGAGCTTCAGAGAAGTTCTCGCTGGATGCAGGGAGCTTCAGAGAAGTTCTCGCTGGGGATGCAGGGAGCTTCAGAGAAGTTCTCACTGGATGCAGGGAGCTTCAGAGAAGTTCTCACTGGATGCAGGGAGCTTCAGAGAAGTTCTCACTGGATGCAGGGAGCTTCAGAGAAGTTCTCACTGGATGCAGGGAGCTTCAGAGAAGTTCTCACTGGATGCAGGGAGCTTCAGAGAAGTTCTCACTGGATGCAGGGAGCTTCAGAGAAGTTCTCACTGGATGCAGGGAGCTTCAGAGAAGTTCTCACTGGATGCAGGGAGCTTCAGAGAAGTTCTCACTGGATGCAGGGAGCTTCAGAGAAGTTCTCACTGGATGCAGGGAGCTTCAGAGAAGTTCTCACTGGATGCAGGGAGCTTCAGAGAAGTTCTCACTGGATGCAGGGAGCTTCAGAGAAGTTCTCACTGGATGCAGGGAGCTTCAGAGAAGTTCTCACTGGATGCAGGGAGCTTCAGAGAAGTTCTCACTGGATGCAGGGAGCTTCAGAGAAGTTCTCACTGGATGCAGGGAGCTTCAGAGAAGTTCTCACTGGATGCAGGGAGCTTCAGAGAAGTTCTCACTGGATGCAGGGAGCTTCAGAGAAGTTCTCACTGGATGCAGGGAGCTTCAGAGAAGTTCTCACTGGATGCAGGGAGCTTCAGAGAAGTTCTCACTGGATGCAGGGAGCTTCAGAGAAGTTCTCACTGGATGCAGGGAGCTTCAGAGAAGTTCTCACTGGATACAGGGAGCCTCAGAGAAGTTCTCACTGGATGCAGGGGGCTTCAGAGAAGTCCTCGCCCTCCGCCGTGTGCTGCACCGTGTGCTCCTGCAGGGCTGGGAGGTCCACGAAGCGCTCGCCGCACCACACACACTTGAACTGCGTCTCTCGCGAGTGCACGCTCTGATGCTTGGCCAGGTGCTCGCGCTGCTTGAAGCTCTTCTCGCAGCTGGCACATTTGAAGGGCTTCTCGCCCGTGTGGACTCGGCGGTGGCGCTGCAGCTCGGACGAGTACCTGAAGCGTTTCTCGCAGTCGGGGCACTTCAGCGGTTTCTCCCTGGTGGGGTCGCAGCGATGCTGGACAAAGTCCGAGGACGAGGTGAAGCGCTTGTCGCACAGCGAGCACTTCAGAGGCTTCTCGGTGCAGTGGCTGCTCTGGTGGCGCTGCAGCGTGGAGTTCTTCTTGTAGCCTTTGCCGCACACGTCACACTTGTAGGGTTTCTCCACCTCTCCGCCACACTTGTGTCGCAGGAGCTCGCCTGACTGGCTGAAGGACTTCTGGCAGGAGGCGCACTTGAACAGACTCTCCATGCCGTGGACCTGCTGGTGGTACAGCAGGTGTGAGGGCTGGAGGAAGCCCTTATCGCAGAGGTTACACTTGAAGGGACGCTCCGTGGGGTTCTTATGAGTGCGCCGATGGCGGACCAGGGCATACTGCTGCTTGAAGCTCATCTGGCACTCCTCGCACTGAAACGGCCGCTCCTCAGAGTGCGTGCGTTCGTGCTGCCGCAGGTCAGAAGGTCGCTTGAAGCTCTTCCCACACGACTCGCAGCGGAAAGGCCTCTCCCCTTCAGGCTGGCACTGATGGTGCAGCAGCTCCGACGACTCTTTGAAGTGCATCTCACACAAGTTGCACTTGAACAGGTGCTCGCCTGAATGAGCGTACATGTGGCGCACCAGGTGAGAGCGGTGCTTGAAGCTCTTCTCACAAACGGCACACTTGTACGGCCGCTCGGAGCTGTGCGTGCGCTGGTGGTGCGCCAGGTGCGACGACTGGCTGAAGCTCTTATCGCACGTGTCACATTTATACGGCTTCTCCCCCGTGTGGATCCTCTCGTGGCGGGTCAGCTCTGACAAATGGCGAAAGGACTTGTGGCACACAGAGCACTTGTACGGCCTCTCCGGCGCAGAAGCTTCGAACGCAGGAGGAGACGAGGCGCCGGTCGCTGCGCCGCCACCAGACGTCTCCCCGGTGGAGGGCTGCTGGGGGTTGCCAGAGGAGGAAGTGGGCGTGACGTTTCCAGAGCCCGGCCGGTACGTCTTCTCGCAGATGGAGCACTTCATGGGGTGGTTTCCGTGAGAGTTGTGATGCTGCGCCAGGGAGGTGAGCAGTGAGAAGCCCATCTTACACACAGCACACACAAAGGGCTTCTGCTCCACCTGCACACACTGGTGCTCCAGCAGGTCCGTGGCCTGGCTGAAGATCTTCATGCACTGGGTGCACTGGAACGAGCGGTCCTGCGCCACCATGCACTGGTGCTCGTGAGGGCTGGCCAGGTGAGACAGGTCCAGGCCGCAAACGCCACATTTCTGTCCTCTATCGCCCCCTGCTGGTAAGGAGGCTTGAAGCGTGTGCTGCTGCTGCAGGGAGGCGTCAGGCTGCAGCACCACTCCATACACGGTGCAGCTCAGGGGGGGGTCCGACACCTGGGGGAGCGTGTGCACCACAGCTGGTGGAACCACTGCATGCTGCTGCTGCCATGCCTCAGTCATCCTTACACCGCAGGTGGAGGCAACGAAAAGACTGGACGGTATCCTGTCAGAACCAGTGTCCACGTCCTGTTAAAACCAGTGTCCACGTCCTGTCAATCAGAAGAAAACAGGCCGTAAATAACTAATACTTAACACTTTACTCTGATGCATGCTCAATAATCCAGGTAGAAAATTCTAAAAAAGCTAAGTCTGGTCCTCTGGACATTCAAAAAACAAAACAAAACAAAGTAAAATAAAAAAACTGTAGAAACGTTTTGTCTTTTGTCCGAAAGACTTCCTCAGTCTAAGATGCTGATGACTGAGCTGAATACAGTATCACAGACTGAGGAAGTCTTTCGGACGAAAGACGAAACGTTTCTACAGTTTTTTTGTTTTGCTTTGTTTTTTGTTTTGTTTTTTTGAATGTCCAGAGGACCAGACTTAGCTTTTTTATTTCATTTTTTTGTTAAATTTATTCATTTTACATCAATAAAAAAACAACGTTTAAACATACAGTGAGTAATATTGTGGTGATACAACCGCCTTGGAAACACTTCTCTGATCGCTCTCGGTAATTAACTTTTCTGGGAGTTATTCCCGAAGAGACAGTAATACTTTTATTACATTTATTTTAATCAAAACACATATTTCAGAAGTGACTTCCTTTTAATGTGTGTTAATTCAGAATTAATTCTGAGAACAACTTGTCATTGTTTGATCATGTTTTATGCCGTTACCAATGATGGTCACTTTTTTATATGATGAATCCAAAACTATGGCAAAGTTGAAATTTATGTCAAGCTGAGCTTTTCAGAGTTGTTTTAAGAAAGTTGCCACGTGAATCAGAGCCTAATCTAAATATCTTTAGAACTGGTGGCTATGAGTCTGGCTGTCTTGAGTACTATCTTCTCTGTAACCTGAAATGGCCTTCACATTTTCAGCTCTCTGACCTGCAGAATCCCTCCCGTTCTCTGATGAAACAACCTATGAGCAGTTGGGATTTGCAGAGTCAACTCCCTTCTCTTAAAAGGCCCCACTTCATGGCCGGGGTCAGTTTCTGGTGAGAAAGTAGAGATGAAAGCCTTTCTCCTTTTCTACTGGTACGTCTGACCATTAAGCCAAAGGTCTACGTAACGAGTAAAGGACTTATAACGCACCTGTTATAAGTTCACTTCCAGCTGTAAAAAGCTCCATCTTGAGTGAGAATTCCTCCTGAAGAATGTTTATGCTGAAAAGCTGAACCAGAACCCATCGTCATCACTCTGATTGATTTGAGGCCGACACACACACAGACAGTGTGAGCAAACCGGCGACCTGCTGTTGGAGAGAGCGGGACGAACAAACCATCTCTGTCCATCGTCTGGAAACCCCTCTTACCAGAAGAAGACTTCAAAGGTAAAGAGTGCTGTTTGTTCACAAACTTGGACTGGACCGGATCGAGCTGATGTCAACAGAGAATGTGCAATGCTGGTTACACATTCTGTAGACAACTTTTACTTCAATTTCTTCCCTCCTACTCCTCCTAAACTATCTTCTTATATTTTCTGAAGCCAAAAACTCTAAGTAATGTACCTGCAGTATTAGGGCTGGGCGATATGGAAAAAATCATATATCACGATATGGACTTTTTTATATCACAATAACGATATATATCATGATATATACAACACGATGTGTGTGTGTGTGTGTACAGCAAAAATTTGGACCAAAGTTTTTTTATTTTATTATTTTACTACAGATAGTTACATTTATAAGAATGTGAACAAAAAGAACAAGGAAATTTGGACCAAAGTAGAAACTAGATCTACCTAAGATCTACCTTAATTCAAGGAGTACGATTATGGAATGACTTAATGCCAAATGACAAATGTTAAGGAAGCCAAATCATTCCTTGTATTTAAGAAACTGGTAAAAAATGAATTGCTAAAAAAATATAAATGAATCTAATTTAATGTGTGATATATGTGAATTGAAAATTGACTGAGTTATTTACTTATTTTGTTATTATAGAAAATATTGTTTGAACTGTTATTAGATGAATAAGGAGCAGATTTAATAAGATTTATTCTTCATCTGCTACCTTTCATTTTATTATTTTTTTCTATTATGAATACGTTAATTGTTGTATTTCATTTTATAAAATGAATAAACTAACAAACAAACAAACAAACAACTCCTTTTCTACTTTGGTCCAAATTTTTCCTGCAGGTGGCGGTAAAACAACAGCTGCTAATGAAACTCACGAAGAAGAAATCCGCTCTGAAGTTTGAGTAAACAAAGCAAGAAACAGAAAAGAGAAAACGTTGCGTTTGATTGCGGTTCTGTTGTGTCTCTGGTCTGTTTTGTATTGGTTAACTGGACCCGAGTTCGGACTCGGTTGGACTCTGGGTTCGTGTCCTCTGGACCCATTTTGTCTCCGAGTTTCAGCGGAGCGAAATAATGGAAGCTAACAAGGTGAGCTTCCCCCTCTTTTTGGTAAAAGTTATTCTTCTTGGGCTGCCTGTGCAGCTGTTTTCTCCTTGTTGAGATCTATGGTTGAGACACCGGCTTCATGCGCCTGCGTCTCTGTTGCTCTCGAGTTTAACCACGTAAAGCATGTGTCGCAAACCCGCGCGTGCGTCAAACATAAAGCCGCGCCGTCATCTCGCAAAACCACAATATGAAGCTTATTTGCGACAGTTATTTTTTTATTCTTATTTATCACGATAGAGACGATAGAAGGAAAGTAGCACGATAGACAGGTTTCTATCGTCCCCACGATATATATCGTCATATCGCACAGCCCTATGCAGTATAAGTAAATATGACTTTACTTGTCTGTTGTTTTCAAATTGAAATCTATCCACAGTAGTTGTATATGAAAGAAAAATCAGACCCAATCTTTATCCTCATGTGATGTAATTTATTGATTTGTTATTAAATGATTCAGTTCTGCTGTTTCAACATAAGTAACGTTTACTGTCAATTAAATTTTGTCACTCACAATTTATTTGCTGAACTCCTAAAAAGAGAGAACTAGTTTAAAATTAAATGCTAAGAATTTGGGTCAGATAAACTCTGCCCAAACTTTCATTTTGGAATATTGCACAGTCAGAAAACTGACAAGCAATATATTTTACATATGGTGGCCCGTACGGGGAATACTACATTAATGGTGGCCTTGTACTTAAAGTGAAACTAAACCCAAATTTAACTTTTTTTTTAGCTGATAAACTCCCTATGTTTCAGAGCAGTATTTCTGTGTTAATTTTCATGTATTTGTGCGTATTAGTTAAAATCGGCAATATTTGGTCTAAAAACGTGTTTATGGTACTCCTATGGGTTGAACAGAGGTTATTCCACCTTAATTTTCTTACTTGTTCTAACTCTCAGTTGTGACGTGTCTGCTCAGTTGTGACGTCACATCATCTCCTCTCTGAATATAAAAGTGTAGCCACGCCCCCGAGAAGGTCACTCCCCTTGCAGAGCTCAGGGCGGAGTTGGATCAGAGATTAGCATCATAGCATTAGCATAGAAGAGCTACGATGTTCCATAAAAGCTCTTCAAACTGATGTTCATTGTCCACCCACCCTTACACCATCAGGTTACAATCCGTTTGGAGGTGAGTCCCATTTTACACCTTTCCATTCCATAATTTATTTTTTGAGTATGCTGGTGAAGATTCTCAGTCGTCCAGGACATGATAAATCAAAAAGGCGTTCAATACAAGATCTGCTAAACACAATAATCAACAGAAAAATGCTAACAGACGGAAAAACATTGTCATTCTTAATGTTTATACATAAAAAAAAAACTGTTAAATTACGGGAAAAATCCGTTTTAGGGTTTACGGAAATATCTGTAAAAAAACAGAGAATGTACTGGCAGAAAATTACCAGGACATTTTCCGTTTTTTTACGGATTTTTTTTTTTACTGAGTAGACCGTCTCTGTTTTACTACTTTCAGTCACGCTAATGTAGACACCCGTGATTCAGCAGTGAAGATGGGTGGCTTGTAGAAAACAGAATGAGACAAAATAGCTCAGAAAAAGGAGAAAGAGCTGAATAGAATAATGGAGCAGGAGCAAGAAACTGTTAATATTCTTCTCCAGCTTGCACCATGTCGGGTTTACCTTCCACGTACATGTAATTTTTTGGAAATGACCCAGGCCATGATAAATGTGACCAAGACACTGCAGAAATGAAAGGAAAAGAGAAAAGGAGGACGGTAGGGGATAAAAATGCAATAATATCAAATCACAGGACGACGTAAATCAGATGCAAGGCTGAGGGGAAGAAAAGGGCAAAACAATGATTCGCATTTAACGGGACACAGGGACGATAGCTGCAGGTGAGCATTTAAATCTACCAATGGTAAAATATTACCCAGTCCATTAAAGAGCCAAAGTACGTTCCAGTTCTGTTCAAGAATCACCTGAGTGATTCGGTTTGAACCCCTCCTGCTTCTTCTGTAGCCTCCAGGAGAGAAAATATGAAAGTGAGAAGAAAAGAAAAAAACTAAAGAGTGCTCATTTTATTATCAAGGGGAGACCGAGTCTGTCTCTGCTCACAGAGCTGCAGGAGAGGAGAGGCCATAAAGACGTTCAGAGAAACAAGAAGTCGTCTGCATGGTTCACGGACATCATTTATGTAGCCTCTCATCGTCAATTTCAAGGATTCAAGGATTTTTTTATCGTCATACCATGTGCATGTTTATGGTACAGAATTCAGACTCAGGTCCCAGATAGGGATGCACCGATCCATATTTCTCACTTCCGATCCGATACCGATACTTATTAACTCAGTATCGACCGATACCGATACTTTCCCGATCCGATACTGTTCAGGTATTTGACTCTGTATAATGAAACTTTTGCACCCAAACTATTCATTTTAACATTGTGTGAGATAAACCCAATGAAGACACTCTTAAGCCTTACAATAGGGAACCCCCCTATTGTAAGGCTTAAGAGTGTCTTCATTGGGTTTATCTCACACAATGTTAAAAAGGGCAGTCACAGATTGTGATTGAACACAAGTGCTCTTTGAAGCTGGATCGGAAAAGTATCGGCAGGTTTGATCCGATACCCGATACTTAAATAATGCTGGTATCGGATATGATACCGATACTGGATCGGATCGGCCCCATCCCTAGTCCCAGATCAAGAAGCCCAACAATTAAATAAATACAAAAGAGTATAAGTATATACACATGTACACATATATACACACCCATCTGTGTATGCATGAATAAATAAATAAACAAATGTACTGGAACAGACTGTGTGCAGGATGAGTGGAGTCCTTCATGATGCGGAGCGCCTTCCCCCTGCACCGTGATGTGCAGAGGTCCGAGGTGGTGGGAAGGCTGCTCCCCGCAGTCGCAGCCTCTCTCTGCTGTGCCACACGGTGATGCAGGTGCAGAGAGCGTTTCCCACCACACCGCTATAGCTCCTCAGGACAGAGCTCACAAGTCCAACTCTCCGTCGCTTCCTTCATTCACGAA
>JBBPBX010025255.1:0-39025 GCA_038048925.1 Garcialebias charrua | reverse complement strand
TTTTTTTTATTGTGGAAAAAAGAATTAGGTATAGAAATAAAGCATAACGTTAACGTTTTACTCCTTGTACTTGTTCAAATATCCACATATTTGCCATTAAAGTTACATAAAAACTGCTAAAACTAGTCGTTTTTTGTTGTTGTTTGTATAACAACCAATTCAGTTTTGGTCAAAGCTTGAAAGAGCCGCTGCAGAGGAACCAAAGATCAGCATGTGGCTCCAGAGCCGCAGGTTGCAGACACCTGCATTAGCTCATCAGAGCTGTCAGAATCAAACTATTTTTCTCCAAGCTGTGGTCATTTGAAAAGCTGTAACAGGGAAAATATTAAATGTTCATGGCTCTTCTAAAGAACTCCTCTTCAAAATAGTCAAAATAGCATTTTAGAGCACACCAATTCTCTTTTTTTAATTAAAATTTTAATAAAAATTTTGCAATATTAGTGTTTAGCCTATGTCTTAGTTTAGCATATAGATCCTTATTACTGTTTCTTTTTACACTTTATGTTGGATGCTGGTGAAGATTCTCAGTCGTCCAGGACATGATAAATCAAAAAGGCGTTCAATTCAAGATCAACTGGACTTTATTTGTAACAGAAGACGTTTCGCTTCTCATCCGAGAAGCTTTATCAATTCAATGAACCAGACTGTGTGTGCGTGTGGATTTATAACAGGAGTCACGCACCATCATATGTAAATTGCAAGCTGAGGTAACACATACATGTAAATTGACAGATCACACCTTAACAGTAGGGAGTAGTAACCCCCACACACAAACAGAGTGGTGTGGTGTATGCAGTCCAGTGCAGCGAGGTCTGCTCAGACCGTTACATTGGAGAAACGAAGCAGCCTCTTCACAGACGAATGTCCCAACACAGGAGAGCCACCACCTCTGGACAAAACTCAGCTGTTCACCTTCACCTCACGGACAAGGGACACTCATTTGAGGATGAAAATGTGCAAATTTTGGACCGAGAGCACAGATGGTTTGAGAGAGGTGTGAAGGAAGCTGTGTATGTTAAGAGAGAAAAACCTTCTCTTAACAGAGGAGGAGGTCTGAGATTTCAACTTTCCAAGACTTACAACTCAGTTTTGGGGCTGATTCACAAACGTTTTACACCGGATGGGAGCAGAGATGTCTTGTCTGTGAATTAGACTAGCAAAGTTTGTTGAGAAACCTCTGTTGTTGGGCTGTGAGGTGTTTTTTGTCAATTTACATACAGTTGTTGTGTCTGCTGTCAGAGACTTCAAGGGAACTCCCTACTGTTAAGGTGTGATCTGTCAATTTACATGTATGTGTTACCTCAGCTTGCAATTTACATATGATGGTGCGTGACTCCTGTTATAAATCCACACGCACACACAGTCTGGTTCATTGAATTGATAAAGCTTTTCGGATGAGAAGCGAAACGTCTTCTGTTACAAATAAAGTCCAGTTGATCTTGAATTGAACGCCTTTTTGATTTATGTTGGATGTAACTGGGACCCTGTGTACATAATTTCATTCCACCTCATGTACCACGTGTGATACTGTATAACAAAAAAAACTGAACTTGAACTTAAAATGAACAGATTTGACATTTTAATTTCCAATGTATTCATTTTATTCATTTTTCTTTACTTTAAATCTTCTGTTTCTCTTTTCCGTGATTTTTATTTATTTTTTCTGCCAGTTTTAGTTTTTGGAGTTTATTTTAGCACTTTGTTAAAGTGGTTTACAAGCAAAGTTGGTTTGACTTGTAACTTCTCAGGTTTTGAAACAAACGCTCTCCTGTTTTCTTTTGCTTCACGTAAAAATATTTTTTTGTGTCTCCATCATTACAACATTTACCTTGACCGACTACGTGACCAGTCTAACTGTTGATGACAGGCGGTACGCCTCTGATCGCTCCGCCGCCCAGACGTTCTCCGATGCCGGCGCCTCCGGTCCCATCCTGAGGGAGCAGACGACCGAGGAGCTCGTCCCAAACGAGGAGAACCACAACGCTTTGGCCCTGCAGTCAGGTCAGGAGCAACTCCGCGCAGAACTTCATCATGACTTTGATGCAATTAGTCAAAAGTTATGAAACGGGTATAAAAAAATAAAATAAACTACAACAGAACCAAGATCATTTCCCCTGCAGATAATTTTTATCAGTAGATGGGAATGTAAACAGATTTTTCCTGAAACAAGACGGTCGAGGGAGGTCTGAAAAGGAAGTGGTTGTAAATTTCCTGTGTGTGAACCTAATTACACCGGAATAAAAGAAAACAACCAAACTGGACCTGGAAATACTCACAGGAATACTCACGACAGTGAAAACTACAAATCCTACATTTCTGCAGCTTCAGTGTTCAGTCTGAGTTTGTGAGAAAGAGCTGCAGCTGAGACATTTAGAGTTGGTCTTTGTTATCGCCCGTCGCCGTGAAAGGCGAGCAATCATGTAAGTGCTTCTGTCTGTTAGCCTTTTAGTAAAATATCTCATGAATGACTAGACAGATTTGAACAAACTCAACTCTTAAAACGTATTAATTTGACGTACATTCAGAGTAAAGCTGATTCAAAATGGCCGCCACAGCTGAGCGACAGCAGCAAACACAAAAGGGCTGCAACTAAAGGCCGAGATACACTCGCGCGTCCTCACGGTACGCCTATACGCAGCGTACGTACGCCAAGGCAAAAGCGTAGCCCCTCAGGGCATGTACGCGCAAAAGTATTTTTTTACTACGCATACGCGATCCGCGTGCGCGATACGCGGTGTCTGACCATAAACTTCCCGGCGCCGGACTGTTTTGTATGTTACACAAATGAAATAAATTCCCCTTCTTTATCGCTGATCGGGCCTTTTCTTTTGTTTTTTTGCCTAAAGTCAAGTAACCGCTTCTTCCTCCGTTCACTCGATGATTGAAATGAATGAATTCAGGTCCTACCTGGGTGCGCGATGTTTTAATATTCCCTGGTGGGCTGTGTGCTGCAGGAAAAGCGCTCCCTGTTATTATTTTTATTTCTGAGAGAACTTTTTATAACATATATAGTAGAAACACCGCATCAGAACACCGCAGAAGTCCAGCGAGCTGCTCATGTTAAAGGTTTCACTTTCAACTAGGTTTCACATTCAGCTGACTGAGCGCTGTCAATCAATTCAGTAGGCGTGTCAGCAAGTGACCAATCAGCGAGCTCAGTTGAGTCCCCTTCGTGTGCAGCAGCTCATATTACAACAAGGAGAACGTGAGCTGAAGTAAAGCAGCCGCTCCGTATACGCGCGTATACGCGCGTATACGGAGTCTGCTTCACTGTATCTCGGCCTTAAGACATTTTTACAGATATTCAGGTCAGATCTGGTGTGGTAGTAGCTGAGAGTCATGCCCTGCTCACAGTCTGAGCTCTCTGATGTGCAAGCTGGCTGGTAACGTGCATTCCTTGAAGTTCTTGAAGTAAGGACCATGGGAGACCGGGCATTCTGTGTGGCTGCCCCCCGCCTATGGAACTCCCTCCCTGACTACCTGAGAGCTCCACAGTCACTGGTTGACTTTAAACAAGGCTTAAAGACCTTTCTTTTTAAGCGAGCCTACTCTGCCTCCACATGATTTTATCTTTGATCTTAGTTGATATTATAATTAATTTTAATTGATTTTATTATAGATTTTTGTTGTTTTCTCATTGATTTTACTTGATTTTATCACTTGTTTTTATTTGATCTTTGATTTTAGTTGCACTTTTTTATTTTGTTCAGATTTTTGTTAATGAAAAGTGCGTTATAAATTAAATTCATTATTATTATTATTTGCTCTTGTATTTAAGCGTGCTGTACAGCTCTGACCGAGCTGAGTTTGGACGACACTTCTGCTCATCTCATTGTTCAGGTGAAATATTTGTATCTAAAAAAAGATAATTTAATCGTTAGCATCAAATAATTTACCTAAACTCATCATCATGGGGTTTTTTTTTCTTCAGGAAAATGGAGTCTATATAATCTCAAAGTTAATTTTACCACAAGTCAATGAACCAAAGTCCACTTCCTTACAGGTAGATGCTTTAAGTAGTCGATCAAATGTGAAAACAAAAGTTTAGTCAGAAAATAAAATACTTGTTGGTGTTTCTTGCAGCTCTACGCCTTCCGCGCCCTCCGATTTCTCTTCAGTGTGGAAATGAACAGACATCTGTTTAAAAGGTAACGGCAGATCTTTTCCACGTTTTGTCCTTTGATTTTGGTTCCTCTGTTTCAAATATCGTGTTCTGGTCAAGCACACTTCCTGTTTTATTTTTGAAAAACTTTGTTTTTCTTTTTTATTTCTGATGGTCTCTCAGGTTATAGACTTCCCATTTCTTGAATGTTGTTTTGTTTTTTGACAGACAGTTTGGTGATTCGTTTTCAAATTTCCCATTTTGCAGCAGATTTTAGGTGGTTATTTTAAAATCTTAATGTTTTCCTTCATTAAAGTTTAGAAAATAATAAATAAATCCAACTTTATGTCTTTCAGGAGTTTTTTTAAGATTATTTCTTGTTGGATATTTATCTAAAATAAGTCTCATCCATGATCTTCACAGCTCTTTTGTAACGTTTGGTCCTTTTCAGACTCTTTCCCACAGACCTCTTTGAGCTGTTTATTGATGTTGGACATTACGTGCGAGACCTCGCCGCCTACGAGCTTCTGCAGACCACAGTTTCTCTCTACACCGTAAGACAAACCTTCCACATCGGTTTGCTTGCTTTCGGCTGTAATTTCTTCATTTTACCAGCTCAGCTCTCCAGAACGATTTATAAACTTACAAACAAATAAAGAGCCACGTGTTTTCATCACAGGAAGAAGAACTGGACGGTCTGAGAGCGAGCGTCGATGCTCTGGATCAGAACCAGCCTCCGCTCAGAGTGATCCACGGTTACTCCATACTGGACCATCTGGGGTCCGGGGCCTTTGGAAGTGTCTTTAAGGTAAAACAAACAGACAACTGTCAACTTCAGTTTTATAGATTTATGTTAAATCTTGTTAGTCTCAGTTTATAAACTCTTAATGACAGGTCCAAAAGCAGAGCGAGCAGAACCTCCTGGCTCTGAAGGAGGTGAACCTGCACAACCCGGTGTTTGGAAAAGACAAGAAGTCCAGAGACAGCAACGTGGAGAAAATCATTTCTGAGCTCACGATCATCAAAGAACAGGCACACACAGCTCCAAACTTTAACTTTAACATGTTCTTTATGCCATAATAGCCATAAAGTTTATGACTATTTTGTGTATTTTTACTGTCAATTGTTCTTATTCCGTCCTAGATGATTCACCCAAACATTGTAAAATATTACAAAACATTTGTAGAAGGTGAGCAGGAAACCTTTTTTCTCCTTCCATGCCCTCACAGAGGTTCACGACAAAATATAAAACGATCGTGGTCTCCATTGTAGGTGAAAAGCTTTACGTAGTGATGGAGCTGATTGAGGGAGTGCCGCTCACGCAGCATTTCAACTCCCTGAAGGAGAAGCAGCAGCGGTTCACTGAAGACAGAATCTGGAGCATATTCATACAGGTTAAATCATTTTTACTGGTTCCTACACCAATTCTGACACGTCTAAAAAATTTATTTTCAACAGGGTTGTCCTCTTTATCTTAGTACCGTATTTTCCGCCTGATAAGTCTCACCTCTCTATAAGTCGCTTTGTCCAATTATTGGCAATAAATTGGAAAAATCCATAAACATGTTGCACCTTTATTTAAGTCGCATCTATTATGCGTCACCGCTACGCGACGCGTCAGCGCCTCGTTTGCCCTGCTGGAAATGTCTGCCACAGGGGCAAGCGAGCACAGAAGAACTTTACAAGATTAACACGGTACAAACAAATATTTGTTTGCTAAAAATTATAGCAAAGATGTGTCTTAGCTGAACTTTTCCTTAATAAATGAACGCAATTGTCAAATCAGCTGGATTTAAAAAGTAGTTTCGCCACGTGCACGCGCGCGGGTGGGACGGCTTTATTTCTTTAAAATTTAGCTAAATAAACGCTTAAAAAAATACATTTCTTAGCTGACATTATAGCACAAGGGTTCCTGAGCTTAACCGTTCCTTAATAAATTCACGAAATGGCCAAATCTGCTGGATTTAAATTGTTTCGCTTTGACTTCTTCAAAACCGTTGCGTGCACTGCAAAAATAAATTATAAATAAATTGAATTTTAGCTAAAAAATCTCCTACAGCTCACAGTTTGTAAATGTCCACCCAGTAATTACTTTCTGTAAGACCAGAAAGTTAATTCTCAATAGTCCAGGTATCAAATCCGCTCATTCTCAATCAGTTCATCTGGACAGTTTCTTTTTAGTAGAAACGTTTCACCCTCACTCCAGAGGGCTTCGTCAGTCAGAGCAGTCCAAAGCAAACTGAAGCTACCCCACCAAGTAAACAACTTAAGTGGACCAACCAGTTTGCTGTAGCCAAGATGGTTTCTGGGGGCTTGTCCCTCGTCGACTCCTCCCAGGCAGGCAGACATGTCCAAAGTGGTTCAAGACCAGAAAGTTCATTCTTACTTTCTGTAAGTTTCAACAAAATCTGTCCTGTGCTTTAGTAGTTCATACCTCCAGAGCAGGAGGCCGGGCTGCGACAGAGTCAGTCCTACCAGAGGAGGCTGCCGTCTGACACATGAGGTGGGAACGCTCGGTGTACCCTAGTGGCCGAAAGTGGTACTGCACCATTTTTTGCCTAAATGAAAAACGGTCATATCTGAGCCAAAAATTTGTCTAAAAATATGGGAAAAAATCAATAAACAAGTCTCACCTCTCTATTAGTCGCAGGGCATGCAAATTAGGCAAAAAGGTGTGACTTATAGACCGGAAAATACAGTAATTGTTTGTCATGTGACAAAATCAAGTCATGTCCTCTTGCTTTGTCTTAGCGATGTACAGTCCGGCTAGCAGTGAATAAAACCTTTACAGATTACATTAAAACTTTTTTTGTGAGACTAGTCTGAATGGAAACATCTTAATTTCCCCCTCAGATGTGTCTGGCCTTGAGGTATCTGCACAAGGAGAAGAGGATAGTCCACCGCGACCTCTCGCCCAGCAACATCATGCTCGGAGAGAGAGATAAAGTCACCGTCAGTGAGTCTGAACCATCACCTCCATTTGTATCTCATTCAGGTGTCCTCGGGTTTGAAGAGATAAACGTCTGTTTTCCCTTCACCTGAAGCCGACTTCGGCCTCGCCAAGCAGAAACAGGAGAACAGTGAGCTGATTTCAGTGGTCGGCACCATCCTGTACTCCTGGTGAGCAAACTTCTGAACCTTCAGCCAAAACCTAAATGTCACAAATGGAAATGTATTTAAAATACAGGTTGTCCCCGACTTACGAGCGAGTTCCGTTCCTACAAGTCGCTCGTAAGACGAAAATTTGTATGTCGGAACCCGAAACACGTGTCGCTCGTAAGTCCGGATTTTTGGTCGCAAGTCGGAAAATGTATGCTAGCGCTTCAGCTAAAACCTAAATGTCACAACTGGAAATATATTAAATAATGTTTTTCTGAGATGGCTCCTTGCAGCACAACAATTCAGTGTTTGCCAAAACAGCACACCCGTTGCCGAGAGATTTGAGTAGTGAATGTTTGTAGTTTGTAACAGAGAATGCAAGAAAACCTAAATGTTTTTGGTGCAAGATGTTCAAGTAGGAGTTACACTGTGGAGAAAAATAGAGGTTTTTCTTTTTTCTGTTTGTCCGAGGCAGCACAGACAGACTGGTGAGTGGAGGGAGCAGTTTTATCCACAACCAGGTGCAGTGGTGGAGGAAGGGGGTGGCCAATGGTGGCCTTGACCACCACACATTAATCTTCAGCCACCCCAGTCCTTTAAGAAAACTATAATTTTAAGCAGTATTAAATCTAGAAAGCACAATTTTGTCAAATGATAGGTGTGGCCAGTTTATACATATACCGGTACATAGGTATAGGGCAGTGGCCATCTTGGAGTTTGACGTGGAAACCCCATTTTCGAAAATGACCTGGATGTAGCCACATACCACAATGGAAGCCGGTACTTCACATAATTTTCAAATTATCCAGCTCAAAAGACAGACGGAGGGTATTTCCAGATCCCCTCTTTGCTCCGCGATGGGCAACAAAATCTACATAAAATGAAAAATGTTGGAAGCTCTTTTATTTTCTGAGTCTTCTTTAGTGACTCCATTAAGAAGGTAACAGAAGTCCCACATGAGTAATAAAGCAGCTCATTACTGACAGATATAGGAGTGAAATTTATCTGGCAGTGACAAAAAAAAGGTAAATAAAAACATTTAGGCTCTTTCAGCTAAAAAGGACCTGAAACCTTCATGCAGCAGAGCGGGAAAAGAAATGGACTAATTTAAAGCAGCGGGCATCACGTTTTGACCTGATCCTGTTCAAGCATGAGCATGAATAACTGAAAGATTAATAACAAGTTTACAAATGCCAGAAATCCGAGTCAGAGATTCTTTATTGTCATTCACACCACATGTGGTACATGTGATGAAACGAGATTATGTACACAGGGTCCCAGTTACATCCAACAATAAAATGTAAAAGAAAAACAGTAATAACATCTAAGATATGAACTAAGAAAAAGATTAACTAAAAATACACTAGGCACTAATATCATAAAAACATTACTTCAAACAGCAGCACGAACATGAGTCCGTATGAGCAGATGGGTGCGAATGAACACAGCAACATGAAACAGATCAGCAGCAACATGAAACAGATCAGCAGCAACATGAAACAGATCAGCAGCAACATGAAACAGATCAGCAGCAACATGAAACAGATCAGCAGCAACATGAAACAGATCAGCAGCAACATGAAACAGATCAGCAGCAACATGAAACAGATCAGCAGCAACATGAAACAGATCAGCAGCAACATGAAACAGATCAGCAGCAACATGAAACAGATCAGCAGCAACATGAAACAGATCAGCAGCAACATGAAACAGATCAGCAGCAACATGATGTGATATTTCACAGTGATTATTCTGGTTATTTATTCATGAGTCCAACAGCCTCAGGGTAGAAGCTGTTCCTCAGTCTAGTGGTTCCACACCTAATGCTCCTCAACCTCCTTCCGAGGGGAGCGGGGCAAAAAGTGTGTGTGCTGGGTGAGTGGAGCCTTCATGATGCAGAAATCTTTCAGATGTTGCAAAAACACCCAAAAAAAATAGCATTCCTTGAAGGAATCCATATCATCCGCCACGTGCACGGCCAAGTTTGAAGCAAAGGTTTTAAATGATCTGTTGGCACTCAGAAGGTTGAATAGTAGAGGTAATTTAATGATTATTTGTGGGAGGTTCACTAACGTTCATCAAGTGGTTATGAGATATTTTGCTAACAGACAAGTGCACACACATTGCCTGCCCTTAAAGCTGCACTATGTAACTTTGTAATGCAGTCTGTAACTTTTCTAACAATATATTTTTAACATATTTCTTCACTCTGTCACTATCTACTGACAGACTGATGTTAGACAAAGTAATCTCTGAAAAAAACTATAGTCCCCTTGCTTCTCTATCAGCATTTATAAAAACACTGAAAACACAGAGTGACCCGGACAATGACCAGCCAATAAAAACAGAGCTTGAATTTGAATTTCAGCAGGGCCAGGGGGAGCAGAGCCATATATGGCTCTGAGGGGGAGGGATCAGAATGCTTTGCCTGTTGAAAATTTTTCTAAGTTCTGCGCTCTACAGAAAGTTACACATAGCACCTTTAAAGGCTGAAAGCAATGGTCAGTAAACGTGTCCAACAACTGTCCTGGGTCCACTGTTTAAAATTAACTATATTAAAGCCTCTTTTTGTTTTTGTTGTCCAATAACCTCTTATAAATTGTGTATAATGTTTTTTAATCAAACATATTTATTATTCTGTCATTATTTGTTTATCTTTAAAAATAAAATGTAGTTTAAAACTGATTTGTGTAAATATTAACGAGCGTGATGCAGGGTTGGGTTGTGGTGAGGACTTGAAAGGGGTTTTTGACCTTTAGTGCCATTTTTCAAGAAAATACTTTTTTATTATAATTCAGTCCTAAACTTCCTTTGATAAATGTTAGGAAGAGATTTAATTCCAAGAAGAACGATCAACGCACGATGGACACTCGCCTTCTGATTCCCTGCCACACACGGGGGGTTCAGGTTAAAAGGTCCAGGATGGTGGTGCTTCATGTGCAGTGTGTGTTTGTGCGTGTTGTTAGTCCAGAGGTGGTAAAGAACGAGCCGTACGGGGAGAAAGCCGACATCTGGGCTTTGGGGTGTGTCCTGTACCAGATGACGACCTTACAGCCTCCTTTCTACAGCAGCAACATGCTGTCTCTGGCCAGCAAGGTGACACAAACACTTCACTGTAGAAGATGATTTCTGCCATCAGCGTCTGATGTCCTCTGACTGACAGATTGTCGAGGCCGTCTACGAGCCAGTGGAAGAAGGCGTCTTCTCAGAGAGAGTCACAGACATCAAAGTCAAAAGTCAAAAGTCAAAGTCAACTTTATTGTCAGATCTGCAATATGTACAGTGCAGGACATACACAGGACCGAAATTGCGTTTCTCTCAGTCCCTCGGTGCAACAGTAAACATCTAAACATTGAAACACTGAAACATATAATAATAGACATAAGCATAAAATAGTAAAACTAACACTGTCCTGAGTTTTTTGCATAGTGGTATAAGAGTATGAAAATTTACACCAACTCTAAAACTAAAACATTAAACATTTAATGAACATAATATTGTCCTGAGTTTTTGCATACTAGTATAAAAAAAAGAGTATAAAAAGTATAACTAAAATAAACTAAAGGTTTCTAGCATTGACATTTGCAAAGTGGCAAAGCAGCGTATGAGTCAATGTACACAGTATATGTATGAGGTAGTAGTTGATGTTGTTGTAGAGGCAAAAAGTGGCATATGCAGTAAGGCACATTGGGCATCCCTAAATAAGACCGTTCAGAGCACACTGTATATGTACCAGCAGTGGTGTAGATATTAGAGTAGTGTAAATAAATGTAAACAGTAGTAATTACATGTAAGCAGTAGTAATAAAAGTAAACAGTATTAATAAATGTAAACAGAGAATGTAAACAGTATTATGATTATAGGCAGTGATGTAATACAGACATTAGTGCAAGTATGAGAAGTAGTGCAAACTGTATGAGCACATGACCGAGAGTTTAGTGATAACCCGTTTGATGACACAGAGTCTAGTGTTAAAAACTTTGTGTTGAGTGATAATATGTGAGAAAGTTTTAGTGTTAAGGCAGTTCAAATGGGAGGGGGGGCAGAGCAGGCAGAGTGTTTAGCATTCTGACTGCCTGATGAACAGAGCTGTCTCTCAGTCTGCTGGTTCGAGCCTGGAGACTCCTCAGTCTCCTCCCTGATGGCAGCAGTCTGAAGCAGCTGTGTAGTGGGTGTGTGGGATCACCTGCCATGCGGTGGGCTTTCCGAGTGAGGCGTTTGCTGTGTAAGTCCTGCAGTGAGGGCAAGGAGGTGCCCACGATCTTCTCAGCTGCTCTCACAATGCGCTGGAGGCTCTTGCGGCATGATGCAGTACATGCACCAAACCACACAGTGATGCAGCTGGTCAGGACACTTTCTATGGCACCTCTGTAGAAGGTGCTCATGATGGGGGTTGAAGCTCCAGCCCTTTTCAGCTTGCGGAGAAAGTAGAGACGCTGGTGAGCCTTCTTTGCCAGTGCTGCAGTGTTCCTGCTCCAGGACAGGTCCTTTGAGACGTGCACTCCCAGGAACTTGGTGCTGTCTACTCTCTCCACTGCGGTGCTGTTGATGGTCAGAGGGGGATGTTGGGCATCCCTCTTCCTGAAGTCCACAACAATCTCCTTTGTCTTCTCCACGTTGAGAGTGAGATTGTTGTGTCCGCACCACAAGGCCAGGCGGCTCACCTCGTTCCTGTAGTCCGTCTCATCGTTGTTGCTGATGAGACCCACCACTGTTGTGTCGTCCGCAAACTTGATGAAGTGGTTGGAGCTGTACGATGGTGTGCAGTCGTGTGTTAGCAGGGTGAATAGAAGGGGGCTCAGCACACATCCTTGTGGGGCCCCTGTGTTCAATGTGATGGTGCTAGATGTGTTACTCCCGATCCGTACTGTCTGTGGTCTCCCGGTCAGGAAGTCTAGCAGCCAGTTACACATTGAGGTGTTCAGCCCCAGACTGTCCAGTTTAAGGATGAGCTGTTGGGGGATGATGGTGTTGAATGCCGAGCTGAAGTCGATGAACAGCATTCTAACATAGGAGTCCTTCGTGTCCAGATGTGTGAGAGCTGTGTGAAGGGCAGAGGAGATGGCATCGTCGGTTGAGCGATTAGGTCGGTATGCAAATTGGAAGGGATCCAGGGAGTCAGGGAGGACAGATGTGATGCTTTTCATGACTAGCCGTTCAAAGCACTTCATCAGGATGGGGGTGAGTGCTACTGGGCGATAGTCATTGAGGCATGCGGGCGTTGCCTTCTTTGGGACAGGGATGATGGTGGTGGCTTTGAAACAGGTGGGGACGATGGCCTGGCTCAGTGAGATGTTAAAGATGTCCGTGAAGACCGCTGCGAGTTCCCCTGCACAGTCCTTCAGCACACGACCAGGTATGTTGTCAGGACCAGAGGCCTTCCGGGCGTTAATCTTTATGAATGATCGCCTTACGCTGTCTGAGGACAGCGTCAGCACCTGGCCATCAGGAGAGGGGGGGAGTTTATGTGCTGGTGTGCTGTTACTTGCCTCGAACCGAGCAAAGAACTCATTCAGTTCATTCAGCGCAGAGGCTGAGCTGTCACAGGTCTGGGGGGGTGGTTTGTAGTTTGTGATGGTCTGTATTCCCTGCCACAGACTGCGTGTATCCCTGCTGTCCTTGAAACGGTGAGCTATTTTCCCAGAATACTGCTTCTTTGCCTTTCTGATGCCCCGGTCCAGGTTGTTTCTGGCTGCCCTCAGGCCCACCTGATCTCCCGCTTTGAAGGCAGCATTCCTGGCTCTCAGGAGTCTGTAAACCTCAGCTGTCAGCCATGGCTTCTGGTTAGCCCGAACAGTGATGGTTTTAAGGTTGGTTACATCATCAATGCACTTGGTGATGTATGAACATACAGTGTCTGAGTACTCCTGGAGACATGTGGTGTTGTTTGTGGTAGCAGCTTCTTTGAACATACTCCAATCTGTGGTGTCAAAACAGTCCTGGAGTGCCTCTGAAGACCCCTCTGGCCACACTCGTATCTGCTTGCGGACTGGTTTTGTGACTTTCACCAGTGGCCTGTATGCTGGCTTTAGCATAACACAGATATGGTCAGAAGCACCAATGTGGGGGAGGGGGATGGCTCTGTAGGAATTTTTCATGGTGGTGTAAACCTGGTCCAGGGTGTTGTTTCCTCTTGTTGCAAAGTTTATGTTTCTGTATGTTTTTGGAAGAACACTCTTTAAATCTGCATGGTTGAAATCACCAGCCGTGATGAGAAAAGCATCAGGATGGGCTGTTTGTTGCTCACTGATGTGCAGATATAGTTCATTTAGTGCCTCACCTCTATCTTTGCTGTTGGAGCTTGGGGGGATATATACAGCAACAATCAAAACAGCTGTAAACTCCCTCGGTAAAAAGAACGGTCTGCATTTAATAGTCATGAACTCCACTAAATGTGAGCAGTGTTTGTAGACCACAGCAGCATCACGACACCATGCGTTGTTGATGTAAACACAGAGCCCCCCTCCCCTTTTCTTACCTCCCTCGAGGGTTCGGTCCGCTCTGTAGCATGTTAGCTGCTCCAGCTGAATAGCATGGTCCAGAACGTTGTTGTTGAGCCACGTTTCCGTGAATACAAACACACAGCAGTCTCTCACAGTCTTTTGTGTCGTTCGCAGCAGGCGTATATAATCCAATTTGTTGTCCAAGGAGCGCACGTTAGCCAGAACCATGGATGGAATAGCCGGCCTGTGTGGGCTAGCTGCTAGCCTAGCTCTGATACCTCCGCGTTTACCCCGCTTCTGTTTCCTGTCACGCCGCTTGTGGCGTTTCCATGGCGGGCGCGGTGAAGCGTCACGCCGCTTGTGGTACTTCCACGGCGGGCGCGATGAAGGGAAGGTCCGGGCTGGCTTCCAGAGCAGCTCGCAGTCACGAAGCTCATGTAACTCCACCTCGAGCTCATGTAGCTTCTCCTGAAGTTCGCTGTTTATTCCCAAATGAGCGGTTTTTCCGACATCAAGCAGGAATTCACGGCTATACTTGCGTTCTTGAACACGTAGACAAGACAAAGACGTGCCGGCAAGTTGCGGCGTGCAGGACAAGACAGACGAAAGCACCGTGTTGCTGGGAGAGAGAGAAGCCGCAACGTTTGCACGCGCCGCCATGTTGGAACATGATCAGATGGTGAGACTTCACCCGCAGCTGAGGTTCTGCGTCGCTGCAGGTCGCTCAAGTTATTGTTTCCTCTACTTCTCTGTCAGGTGTTTGAGTCCAGATCCTGACCAGAGGCCCGACATCATCGCCGTCAGCTCCAGGATCGCTGACATCATCATGAGGCTGATGGATGGACTCTACACCTCCCAGAATGCACTGCAAAGAAGAGCTGACAGGGACAGAAAACGAGCTCAGAAGTACTTCCTGGAAAGGAACAACAGCAGGATGAGCTGCTGTCAATCAAAGCAGGTGAACTTAGATCAAAGATGTATAAAAGTATTAAGACTTGAGGATTGTTTTGAAGGTGTTGTGTATTTTGCAGGAACACCCTCCGATGAAGTGTGACTCTCTGGATCAAAGCTCCTCTGCAGCCTCAGGCAGTTTTCACCACAGCGAGCAGAGAATCTGTCACGGTGAAGATCTGATCCCATCCTCTAATTCAAGATCATACAAACAACTTGTTTTAGTGTGTTACAACAGGACAAGAACACAACACATAATTCACATTAATGGTTGTGAAAACAAAAACTTCCATTTCTTCAGTTTAAATTTATTAAGTTTAATTTGTTTTTTAAGTTCTAAACTTTCTGGACCACTAGGAGCTTGACTGTGTCAACACGGAGTCAGATTTTTTATTTTATTTTGTTTTGTTTAACTAGTCAGTTTTTATGTATTTTCGCCATTCATTAAACTAAACGTTCTGTTTAGTTTAATGATAGTTTCTTTTTTCTGTAACTTTAAAGGTATTGTGACATGATGTTGGAAATTTGCATATTTGTCACAACATATATATATCTTATATCATTCAGCTCTGTTCGTTTTTTCAAAATAAATTATAAATATATTTAAATTTCATTCCAAGTTATGGTAGTTATTTCTCTGGGACACGCCCCTAAAATTCCGCGCACTTCCGCAAAACGTCATTGTGACGTACCCGTGGGGAGCCGCTGCTCAACGCGCATGTAAATAATAATGGCGGAGCATGTCGACTCAGACGAGTGCAGCATTTCTAGTGTTGATCTAAGCGATTTGTCTTCAGTTTTGGAAGGTTTTAAGACAGTAAATTATCCATAACTCTCATTAATAAACCCTCCATGAATAAAAAAAACATACTGATGTTACTTGATCGCGCAGACACAATTTAAAAATACATAAATAGCAACGTGTGTCCGGTATCTCGGCTGTTTGTTAGCAGCGAACAAACACAACCTATTGTTGGAACATGAATGTATTGAAGCAATCAAAGGGTTATTATTCATCCAATACAGTTATTAGACACTCAATCAATGGAAAAGTGATTTAGACACGGCTTATGTCATCAAAAGTAGCTAAGTGATGTTAGCTTCATGTGGCTTCTTTGTTCTTGGGCTAAGCTAACTGCGAGGCCCGATTGCGTCTGAGATCTATCATTTTAAGACAGTAAATCATACAAAACTCTCATTAATAAACCCTCCATGAATAAAAAAACTTACTGATGTTACTTGATCGCGAAGACATCATTTAAAAATACATAACAAGCAACGTGCGTTTGCCCCATGATGTTATGTCGGCTAATTTTTTTTTTAGCATCGCACATGAAGAATCCTCCGTGATAATTGGCTTTATACACTCACAGTATATAAAGTAAAACAACATGAGCTCACGTATATACCTCCGATTATGTTTACACAAAGACTTACTCATCTCCTGGACAGTTTTACGACGGTAGCTTCCCTGCGTTGTTTTGACGTGGTAGCTGTGGGACTTTCTTCTATAGACTTTCTTTTAAAAATAGTAGGAATAGCATCCGGTTTTAAAAGTCTTCTATATCTTACTGGTAATCCTAAAGATTATTTTATACCAGGTCTTTCCTGAAAACAATTGGCAGTAAAATGGTCGCTGCAGACATACGACTCTTAGTTGGAACCCATCGGTCCCTTGTTCTCTGCACTTGTCTTGTCCATTCTTGGCGAAGTTTCTCATCTTTTGGAAATTTGTGAAGGCTCACTTGTTCACTGCTGATATTAGAACACCCAAATGCGCTACAACGTGACGGCATTTTTCAAGTTACACAAAAAAATGAGGCGATCTTTCAGAAAAAGAATCTGTATGGAAAGCAGTTAACACACCAAACAAACGGGCAAGGCTCTGCCTTATGCCCAAAGGTACGTCACAATGACGTTTTGCGGAAATGCGCATATTTTAGGGGCGTGTCCCAGAGAAAAAATGACCATAAATTGGAATAAATTTTTAATATATTTATAATTTATTTTGCAAAAACGAACAGAGCTGAATGATATAAGATATATATGTTGTGACAAATATGCAAATTTCCAACATCATGTCACAATCCCTTTAAATTTCTTTTTAACAATAGACTTAAGTTGTTGATATTCTAAGAAGTATTTATGGTCAATGTCATATTGTATTATTAATTTATTAAATGGAATAAAGTCTATACCTTCAAATATGTGTTCCAGACGTTCAATTCCCTTAATTCTCCAACCTGGGAAATTTAACATATTAAGACTCTGGAACGAGTTACCGCTGCTCGTCAAACAGGCTCCCTCCCTCTCAGTTTTCAAATCCCAGTTAAAAACTCACTACTACTCTGTTGCTTTCAACAACAGCTGATCTGTGTTTGGTCATTTTATTTATGATCTGCAATGTTTTTATGTCTTTCGTTTTGTGCTTCATTGTGTGTGTTGCCTGTTGTTTGTTTGTTCAGCACTTTGGTTTGGCCTTGTTCCTGTTTAAAGTGCTTTATAAATAAAATGGTATGGTATTTTCTTTCTGTATGTCAGGATTGTTCCAGATCGGTGTTTGTCTGCATGGGAGCAGTGAAGACTTTGTCATTTTCAGATACTCTCACCATGCTGTCAGAGATGAGCTAATACTGATACATGTACTTTTAAAGCAAACATGTCTTTTTATATTTGTACTTATAAATGGCAGATCTGAAATCCTAATATTATTGCATAAAGTTTGTTCTATGTCTATCCAAGTTTCATCTAGTGCATTTGGATTTAACCACTTAGAGATATATTGTAACCTATTGGCTAAATAGTAGTGATAAAAGTTGGGACGTTCTAATCCTCCGGCATCTTTAGATTTCTGTAATGTTTTTTAAGCTAATACGTGGGGGTTTATCTTTCCAAAGGAATTTAGATATTAAAGAATCCAGGGACTTAAAGCTGCAATATGTAGTTTTTGAACACGCTGGCACTTAGAAACATTTTGAACAGAGACACGTTTCTGGTTCCTCCTCACTCAGAGCCATAAATGACTCAGCTCCACCTTGCTCGCGCTGCAGCCTGGAATGCTCCGCCTCCACTACGTCCCGTCTCAGCCGTTGCAAAGTTCTGTGATTATATGTTATTAAAATGTTCTAAAAAATAAAATAAAAACATGGAGCACTGGTCCAGCAAAACAAAAACAGCCTGAAATCTGCAGAGCTTCACGCAGCCACGTTGGACATGATTAAATTCGCTCGTGACTTCCTCATTTCTGTCAGTGGAGGTCTGGAGGAAGAAGCGATCACTTGACGTTTGGCAAAAAAACAAAAGAAAAGTCCAGAGCAGGGATGAAGAAGGGGGATTTAATACATTTGTGTCACATACTAAACAGTTTTGCATCGCTTTGCAATTATTTCAACGAGAACCTGCGCAGCCGCTGCGGGCTGACAGGCGGGGTTAGGGGGTGAGAAGTGAGAAACTCTGTTTTTATTGGCTGGCTGTTTTTATTGGCTGGTTAACCGCGGGGCGCTCTGGTTTTTATAAATGCTTTTATTACCACGGGGAGACGCCAGAGGACTATAGTTTTTTCCAGAGCTTACCTGTCAAACATAAATCTATCAGGAGATAGTGGCCGAGTGAAGAAATATGTTTAAAAAATAAGTTACATACTGAAGCTTTAAACTATTCAGTTGAACTTGGTTTATTTGGAATCATTGAGAATAAATAATTTATTCTCAGCAGGACCATCATTTTTACTGAGGCAACTCTTCCCATAAGTGATATGGGTAGAGATCTCCATCTAGTAAGATCGTCTTCAATTTTCTTTAAAAGTGGGATATGATTCAATTTTAGTAAGTCTTCCAGTTTATGAGAAATATTAATACCCAAGTATGTAATGTTACCTGATTGTTGTCTTTCATTAAGAGAAGTATTAAACGCGCAATTTATTGGAAGAGCTGTAGATTTTGTCCAATTTATAGAATAATCAGAAACTTTTGAGAACGAGTTTATTAATTCAATAACATTAGATATTGAGTTTTCTGAGTTCTGAAAGAAAAGTAAAACATCGTCAGCATAAAGACTAATTTTATGTTCTATATTTTTACACTGTATGCCTTTAATATCAGCACTTTGTCTGATTGCTGCTGCTAAAGGTTAAATAAAAATAGCAAATAGTGCTGGTGAAAGTGGGCAACCCTGCCTGGTGCACCTCTGTAAACAGAAGCTTGAAGATATGTGATTATTTGTCCTGACACACAGTGACCTTAGAGGGACAAGTGGCGTTAAGCCACGCGAGATTGAGCAATAACAGGTCAGTGAGTTCTGCTTGACTGCCTGGCTGACATCAAGGACTGGATGGCTTTAAATTTCTTGAGTTTCAATTGCCCCTTTCATAAGACGCTTCAGTCCGTGTTTGATGCGTGTTCAGTCCTCCACGAGCATTCAGAAGAAGAAAAAAAAAACGCGCATTGGCGAGTAAATTTGACTCGCCTCTGATCCGCCAGCAGAGGTAGTGTTAAACCCGGCTCTGTCGACTTGTGAAAGGTGTGCGTGTCTGCGGCCGGCTTCAAACTCATTTGAATAATGGGAGGAATGATGACGTACTCTCCCCGCGCCCACTGTCACGCTCTATTCAAATGTGTAAACAACAGGACACTTGTATTTGGCTAGCGCATACTCGCTATTCTTCGCCGAATCTTTTTGTTTTTCTTCTTTTTCATCGCGGAAATGGCTAATTGGGGTGATGCCGAAACCCGTCTACTCCTGTCTCTGCGCGCAGAGGAGGAAATTAATAAGGGATTTACCGGTACAGTGAAGGATGGTGCATTGCTGGAGCGAATTGCTGTACTGATGCGAGAAGCGAATTGCTGTACTGATGCGAGAGCGCGGTTATAACTGGGACAAGAGCCAGGTGACCACCAAACTAAAAAACTTAAAAAAGAAGTACCACCAGGTGAATGACCACAACGGACGCAGCGGGCGCGACAGGATGGACTGGACGTATTTCGATTTATGTGACGCGATTTGGGGAAAGAGTCATTCTGCTTCACGTTGGCTTCTGCCCCCAAAAGAAGGAAGAAAAGCAAAAATGAAAGCATGAAGGAGTTTCTAATGGCACTCCGCGACCAGGACCGGGAGGAAGACGAGCGAGCCATGCGTAGATTGGCAGATGAACGTGCAGCTGAGAGGGCAGAACAGGAGCGGTGGCAATCCCAGCAGCTACGTGTTCTGCAGGACCAACACGNTCAGAAGAAGAAAAAAAAAACGCGCATTGGCGAGTAAATTTGACTCGCCTCTGATCCGCCAGCAGAGGTAGTGTTAAACCCGGCTCTGTCGACTTGTGAAAGGTGTGCGTGTCTGCGGCCGGCTTCAAACTCATTTGAATAATGGGAGGAATGATGACGTACTCTCCCCGCGCCCACTGTCACGCTCTATTCAAATGTGTAAACAACAGGACACTTGTATTTGGCTAGCGCATACTCGCTATTCTTCGCCGAATCTTTTTGTTTTTCTTCTTTTTCATCGCGGAAATGGCTAATTGGGGTGATGCCGAAACCCGTCTACTCCTGTCTCTGCGCGCAGAGGAGGAAATTAATAAGGGATTTACCGGTACAGTGAAGGATGGTGCATTGCTGGAGCGAATTGCTGTACTGATGCGAGAGCGCGGTTATAACTGGGACAAGAGCCAGGTGACCACCAAACTAAAAAACTTAAAAAAGAAGTACCACCAGGTGAATGACCACAACGGACGCAGCGGGCGCGACAGGATGGACTGGACGTATTTCGATTTATGTGACGCGATTTGGGGAAAGAGTCATTCTGCTTCACGTTGGCTTCTGCCCCCAAAAGAAGGAAGAAAAGCAAAAATGAAAGCATGAAGGAGTTTCTAATGGCACTCCGCGACCAGGACCGGGAGGAAGACGAGCGAGCCATGCGTAGATTGGCAGATGAACGTGCAGCTGAGAGGGCAGAACAGGAGCGGTGGCAATCCCAGCAGCTACGTGTTCTGCAGGACCAACACGCCGAGCTGACTTATCTCCTCAGAAGTTTAATAACACAACGTAACCAACCTGACCAGCAAGACCAGTACAGTTTCACGCAACTGTAGGACATTTTGAAGTGTTTATTTACATAGCTCCTTTCTGTTTTTTTTTGCATAACAGATTTAATTTTTGTATTTTCTCGCTATGCAAAGGTGCACACTTTTTGTTTCTATTTCTCTCAATGCAGAACTGCACATTGTTTTGGTTTAATTTTTATTTCTGCACACTGTAGGTGCTGCAGCCAATGTGCAATAAATGTATAGAAAGTGCATTGCAATGCATCATGCATGTACATTTTCTTTCGTTTATGTTACGGTTACATGTAAGTTATATGCAACTGTACATTGTTTTATTAAAATCCATCAAATGACAAGTTTATCCTTTTTTGGATTTATGCTAACAGCTCCTATAGCACAGTTTGAATTTACTTGAATGTCATTCTTATATCAGAACAGACTTCTTTATTGTTCTTCTACCTATTCACAGTTCAGAGTGGAAACTTTGAACATATGACCCTAAACTTATAACTTCCATTATTATAGTTATAGCTATAGTATAACTTTCACTTCAAACTGTTATGAGCAGGACTTTTCTTTTGTAATTAAGGTGTGGTTAGTCTAGTCCAAATGCAACACAAGTTGTCCTGCTTGTATCTGTTGTTTTTTCCCTACCTATTCACAGCTCACAGTGGCCACTTTAACACTGGTATGAGGTGGACCTTCTTTCTTTTGTTATTAATGTGAAGTCTGCAAGTGTACATGCTGTCCTGCTTATGTTCTTATTTCTACCTATTCGCAGGTAAAAGTGGCCACTACTGATATGAGCAGGACATGCTTTCTTTTGTTATTAAGGTCAAGTCTGCAGGTTTACATGCAGCAGCAGCTGTCCTGCATATATCAGTGCTTATTTCTAATGATATATAATTAAGTAAACGCCAATTCTTCACTGTGTGGCCAAAACTTCATAAAATCTAGCACAGAGTAAATTTACATTTTAAAGCTCTAACAGAAATGCCGGCACTCACTGTTCAGTTGTAATTTATTACTTACACAGTGTAACACAGAACAATTTCTTTACAAGATGGACATTATGGCATCTCTTATTGCTAGGTGGCTGTTCATTTGTGCTCCAACATCATGTGGCTGCTCTGGCACCTGAAGTTCACCCTCAATGTATTCCCACTCTGGCAAGAATATCTCCCCATTGGCCTCACATACGTTGTGTAAAATACAGCAGGCCACAACAACTGTGGACATGAAAGCTGTATCTACATCGTTCCGTTTTGCAAGACACCTCCAGCGGCCCTTCAGACGCCCAAATGCGTTTTCCACCACCATCCGAGCAGAGCTGAGACGAAAGTTGAATTTCTTCTGGGACTGATTCAGCACTTGGTGATTTGTGAAGCCTTTCATCAACCAGTTCCGGATGGGGTATGCAGGATCTCCTATAATGTGCGCTGGCACCTCAACACCACCGACATCCATCGTCACCTGTTCACAGACAGACAGACAAAAACACAACATTTAACTCACATTGTCTGCAACATACTCAAATATTATTGATAAACACCCCACCCCAAACTTTCATTTTTTATAGACTTTAGAACGTAAAACTCTTCCTGTTTACATCGCTGCAGGTGTTATATTTTATGGCAGATGTAACGTTTCTTTAAGCAGACATACAAGTAACATATGCACCAGCGATGATCAGCTAAACCTCACTTGCAGTGATCAGAAAGTCTACAATACTAAAGCGCATTAACATTCATTACATAACGTTACTTTACAGGGAAATATTTGTAAAATACAAAGTTATGCACCTGAATGAATTACTTCTGTTAGCAAAGTAGGTTTTAAACATTTGCAGTGGTGTACTTACATCACGGGGGAAAATAAATCCATCTTGGCTCTCGGCTTTGTGGAATATGTCAGAGTTGGCCAAAACATGGGCATCATGGGTACTACCAGGCCAGCCAACGTAGATGTCTGTGAAACTGAAGTAACAAAAAGTGCTTATTAAAAAACAGTGACCTGTTTAAGCTGTGGGAAGTACATGTTTAGAAACACTTTTTGATTAAATATTAATATATGCACAAACACAATTTAGATTACACATTACCGGCAGTTGTGGTCAACAACAGCTTGAAGAACAATGGAGTAGTAATCTTTACGGTTGAAATAGGCACCAGGAGACTGGCAGGGAGCGATGATGGGAATATGTGTGCCATCAATGGCACCTGCGCACATAGGGTATCCTCGAAGATTAAATCCATTTATGACGTTGCGCAAACGTTCCCCACTTGGCAGACTGATGGTACGTTTCAAAAGCGCTTTCTTGATCGCCACGGCCACCAGATGTACTGACATGCACACACTGGACAGACCAATCCCAAATATGCAGCTGATGGACCGGTACTCACTCGGGGTTGCAAATCACCACAAAGCAACAGCAAGTTTCAGCATAGGTTCCAAAGGCAGACCACGACGTGTTCTTTGACGGACCAGATATGGCTGAATGTGCTGGAACACTACGTCGAATGTTAATCTGGACATTCTAAAATGTTTTCTCCATTCATCCTCACCGAAGTTGTTCAGTACTTTGGTCCAAAACACTGCTCCTTGGGGTCGCTCCATCCTCCATACACGTCGTTCAGCTCGGTTGTAGTCCAAATAAACAATACGCCGTCTTTCCCTTCGGCGTTGCCTCAATGTGCGCAATGCTGTGTCGAAGCTTGCTTGTGATGTTGTCGGTCTTCGCGCAAATATTTGCTGCATCTTGGCATTTATTAACAAAAGCATTCGGATAAGCACAACGATGTTCGCTAGCGTCGCCATGTTTGTTTACAGACACCTCTGCGGTCCCACGTTAAACACGCAGGTAGCATGTCATCACGTTAAACACGCAGGCACCACGTCATCTGAGCTGCAGATTTTCACCACGCCTCTTTTCAACCCGTGCTGCTAATCGTTTTGTGAATGCTCCATTGAGGGCGGGCCGTGGCCGGATTCAACTTTGTTTTATGAATGACCCGATGGGTATTAAAGCCGGACTGGTCTGTGCGGGAATTGCCCGGGTCTGACTTATGAAAGGGGCTAATGTGAAGAAGTCTGAAATCATGTTTCCTCCCATCGACTCAATCATCAACCACTGCATCGACCTTTCCACTCTAGCCCCGTTAGAGAAACAAAGAGTCACAAATCTGGGAGTAATAATGGATTCTTCCATGAAACTTAACAGTCATGTAAACCTGATAGTTAAATCCTGTTTTTTCCAGCTGAGTTGGCTGTCTAAGTTGAAGCCAATACTGTCCAAAAATAACTTGGAGACAGTAATTAATGCATTTATAACATCCAGGCTCGATTACTGCAACTCCTTCCTGTTTGGTATTGGTCAGACCTCCATTGCACGACTACAACTGGTACAGAATGCAGCAGCCTGATTTTTAACCAGTATAGGCAAAAGAGAGCATATTACTCCAGTTTTGGCCTCCCGGTACTGGCTACCAGTTCACCTTCAAATCCAGATCAAAATACTCATGTATGTCTATAAATCACTGAACAGCTCTGCCCCCTCCTTTCTCAATGATCTGCTGCAGCCGTATGTTCCACGGTGTTCTCTGAGGTCAGTGGACCAGTTGCTGCTCACAGTTCCAGGAACCCGTCTTAAAGACCGTGTAAAGTGAAATTAAATGTGTGTTTTTAGTTTGTCACATGGCATAAATATGTGTTATTAATCACCCATATAAATCTGACTGATTAAAAACATTGTTTTCCTTATAAAATTAAGTCTCAAAAATCATGAAAAAACATAATTTTCCCTTGGTCTGAAACTGTGGGGGCGTGTCAGCGCGTGGGCGTGGTTTCAGCGCAGTACTGCGGCCTGCAGCTGAGCTGTGTGTGGAGAGGCAGACAGCAGAGCCAGTAAACCTGCTCTGTTTTTATCTGAGTTCTGTCTGTAACAGCAGCTACTTTTTCCAAGAGTTACGCTGTTTTTGTAAATAGTTTTCTTGTGTGTTTTTAATCTGGAATGAATAAAAAAAAAAAAAAAAAAGAGTTGTACCATGCGGGAATTGAACCCGTGGGGTTTGGGACGGAAGGCAAGCGCTTTATCCATTGACCTATCCAGGCATTACAGATACTCGGTATAAAACCACGCGGTATAAAAACACGTTATGATTTGTACGGGTGCCCTGACCATTGCGACATCCAGGGAAGATGCACGAACGAGGCATAATTGATTAGCTAGCTAACAATGAACAAAATATCTATGCTATTGCTATCTGATGCTATCTGCGATTCGCGAGTGAACGGCTCCACCGAGGTGAATTTATACGGCTGGAGCTGCAGGGGGTGGGGCTATACTTAAGAAGACCGCGTGACGAAACGCGGTCACATTTAAAACACGCCTAAAAAATCCTGAAACAGAAATATCTTTATACACAGTTTGCTCTATAACTCCAAAATTAATTGAGCTACAATTTTGAGACTTTTTACTCATTTACAAGATTACAATTATGACATTTATAATGTTTATTGAAGAAAATATTGAAATTTAAGCACAGAGGTGACAGAGCCTTATAGGCCCAAGACTTTGGAACCAGTTACCTCTGCTTGTCAGGCAGCCCCCTCCCTCACAGTTGTTAAATCCCGCTTAAAAACCCACTACTATTCCCTGGCTTTCAACACTGTATGATCTATGTTGAACCTGTATGTATCACACTGTGTTAGTCAGTATGCTATTATCTGCTATTATTTTGTTTCTATATTTTGATTTTACTTTATGTTATATGTGGCTGTGTGCTTTGCCTGTTTGTTTCTGTTTGTACAGCACTTTGGTTGGCCCTGTCGCGGTTTAAAGTGCTTCATAAATAAAATGGTACGGTATGGTAATATTTGAGTTTCACGTTTTGAACAGAGGTCATGAAAAAAAAAACTTTTTCAGATGTTCTAATTTACAGACAACTCAATTAAATTTCTAGACTGGACACTTTGGTTAGACCTGTTCCTGAGAAGAATTAGATAAACCTAAATAAAATTTAAATTAAAAAACTTATTTCAGTTTTTTCCCCCAGCAGCTGTTTGTTTGGTACTATTGCAGCCTGATTAACTGAACATCTGAGTTCATCAGAGAAAAACTGGATTCATGGTGTTTCCTCTAATCTGTGTGTGTGTGTGTGTGATTACTTCCTGAACAGTGAGGCTGAGCCAGATGTTCAATTATTCATATTTCCTTAATGATAATATGGACATGTGGAGAAGGGAACTCAGATCCTAATCAGGCTGCTTCAGATGTTTTAAACACGATTTATTAAAGCTGGGGTATGTAAGATTGTAATGTAGTCTGTAACTTTTCAAACAATATACTGTATTTTTAACATATTTCTTCACTCAGTCACTATCTACTGACAAACTGATGTTAGACAAAGTAATCTCTGAAAAAAACTATAGTCCCCTTGCTTCTCTATCAGCATTTATAAAAACACTGAAAACACAAGAGTGACCAGGACACTGACAGCCAATAAAAACAGAGTTGTTTGTCACACTCCAACCCACGCCCCCACCTGTCCCAGCCGCAGCTCGTTCTCATTCAAAGGATTGCAAAGTGATGCAGGACTGTTTTGTATGTGACACAAATTTATTAAATACAGTATCCAGTACAGTATTATTAAATACAGTACAAATACAGTATTATAAATCCATCCATCCATCCATTTTCGTCCGCTTATCCGGGGTCGGGTCGCGGGGGTAGCAGCCTAAGTAGGGAGGCCCAGACTTCCCTCTCCCCAGCCACTTGGAGCAGCTCCTCTGGGGGAATCCCAAGGCGTTCCCAGGCCAGCCGAGAAACATAGTCCCTCCAGCGTGTCCTGGGTCTTCCTCTGGGTCTCCTCCCGGTGGGACATGCCCGGAACACCTCACCAGGGAGGCGTCCAGGAGGCATCCTAACCAGATGCCCGAGCCACCTCAACTGGCTCCTCTCGATGTGGAGAAGCAGCGGCTCTACTCCGAGTCCCTCCCGGATGACTGAGCTTCTCACCCTATCTCTAAGGGAGAGTCCAGACACCCTGCGGAGAAAACTCATTTCAGCCGCTTGTATCCGAGATCTTGTTCTTTCGGTCATAACCCAAAGCTCATGACCATAGATGAGGGTGGGAACGTAGATCGATCGGTAAATTGAGAGCTTTGCCTTTTGACTCAGCTCTCTCTTCACCACGACAGACCGGTACAGCGCCCGCTTCACTGCGGATGCTGCACCTATCCGCCTATCGATCTCACGCTCCAGTTTTCCCTCATTCGTGAACAAGATCCCGAGATACTTAAACTCCTCCACTTGGGGCAGGACCTCCTCCCCGACCCGGAGAGGGCATGCTACCCTTTTCCGGCTCAAGACCATGGCCTCGGATTTGGAGGAACTGATCCTCATCCCGGCCGCATCACACTCGGCTGCAAACCGCTCCAGCGAAAGCTGTAGATCACGAACTGATGAAGCCAATAGGACCACATCATCTGCAAAAAACAGAGAAGCGATTCTAAGGCCACCAAAACGGATCCTCTCAACACCTTGGCTGCGCCTAGAAATTCTGTCCATAAAAGTTATGAACAGAATCGGTGACAAAGGGCAACCTTGGCGGAGTCCAACTCTCACTGGAAACGAGCCTGACTTACTGCCGGCAATGCGGACCAAGCTCTGACACCGGTCGTACAGGGACCTAACAGCCCATATCAATGGGCCTGGTACCCCATACTCCCGGAGTACCCCCCACAGAACCCCCCGAGGGACGCGGTCGAATGCCTTTTCCAAGTCCACAAAGCACATGTAAACTGGTTGGGCAAACTCCCACGTGCCCTCCAGGACCCTGTTGAGGGTGTAGAGCTGGTCCAGTGTTCCACGACCAGCACGAAAACCACACTGCTCCTCCTGAATCCGAGGTTCGACTATCCGACGGACCCTCCTCTCCAGAACCCCTGAATAGACCTTACCAGGGAGGCTTAAGAGTGTGATCCCTCTATAGTTGGAACACACCCTACGGTCCCCCTTTTTGAATAGGGGAACCACCACCCCAGTCTGCCAATCCAAGGGAACTGCCCCCGATGTCCACGCGATATTGCAGAGTCGCGTAAGCCAACACAACCCCACAACATCCAGAGCCCTAAGGAACTCAGGGCGAATCTCATCCACCCCCGGAGCCTTGCCACCGCGGAGCTTTTTAACCACCTCGGTGACCTCAGCTCCAGAGATTGGAGAGCCCGACCCAAAGTCCCCAGGCTCCGCTTCCTCAGTGGAAGACGTGCCAGTAGGATTGAGGAGGTCTTCGAAGTATTCCGCCCACCGACTCACAACATCCCGAGTTGAGGTCAACAGCACGCCATCCCCACCATAAATGGTGTTGGTCGCGTACCGCTTTCCCCCCCTGAGACGCCGGATGGTGGACCAGAATCGCCTCGAAGCCGTACGGAAGTCATTCTCCATGGCCTCTCCGAACTCCTCCCACGCCCGAGTTTTTGCCTCAGCAACCACCCGAGCCGCATGCCGCTTGGACTGCCGGTACCTATCTGCTGCTTCCGGGGTCCCACAGGCCAAAAAGGCCCAATAGGACTCCTTCTTCAGCCTGACAGCATCCCTCACCGCCGGTGTCCACCACCGGGTTCGAGGGTTGCCACCACGACAGGCACCAACAACCTTGCGGCCACAACTCCGATAAGCTGCCTCGACAATAGAGGCGCGGAACACGGCCCACTCGGACTCCATGTCCCCCGCCTCCCTCGGAACGTGTTCAAAGCTCTCCCGGAGGTGGGAGTTAAAGCTCCGTCTTACGGGAGACTCTGCCAGACGTTCCCAGCAGACCCTCACAATACGTTTGGGTCTGCCAGGTCTGACCGGCATCCTCCCCCACCATCGGAGCCAACTCACCACCAGGTAGTGGTCAGTTGACAGCTCCGCCCCTCTCTTCACCCGAGTGTCCAGGACATGCGGCCGCAGATCAGATGAGACGACAACAAAGTCGATCATCGAACTGCGACCTAGGGTGTCCTGGTGCCAAGAGCACATATGTACACCCTTATGCCTGAACATGGTGTTCGTTATGGACAATCCATGACGAGCACAGAAGTCCAACAACAAAACACCACTCGGGTTCAGATCAGGGGGGCCGTTCCTCCCAACCACACCCCTCCAGGTCTCACTGTCATTGCCCACGTGAGCGTTGAAGTCCCCCAGCAGAACAAGGGAGTCCCCAGGAGGCGCACTCTCCAATACCCCCTCCAAGGACTCCAAAAAGGGTGGGTAATCTGCGCTGCCGTTTGGCGCATAGGCACAAACAACAGTCAGAGCCCGTCCCCCCACACGTAGGCGAAGGGAGGCTACCCTCTCGTTCACCGGGGTGAACCCCAACGTACAGGCACCAAGATGAGGGGCAACAAGTATGCCCACTCCTGCTCGGCACCTCTCACCAGGGGCAACTCCAGAGTAGAAGAGTGTCCAACCCCTCTCAAGGAAACTGGTTCCAGAACCTCTCAACCTCACACACTAGCTCAGGCTCCTTCCCCACCAGAGAGGTGACATTCCATGTCCCAATGGCCAGCTTCTGTAGCCGAGGATCAGACCGCCAGGGTCCCCGCCCTCGGCCACCACCCATCCCACATTGCACCCGACCCCTTTGGCCCCTCCCATAGGTGGTGAGCCCATGGGAAGGGGGACCCACGTCTCCTCTTCGGGCTGTGCCCGGCCGAGCTCCATGGGTGAAAGCCCGGCCACCAGGCGCTCGCCAACGTGCCCCACCTCCGGGCCTGGCTCCAGAGTGGGGCCCCGGTGACCCGCGTCCGGGCGAGGGAACATTTTGTCCATTTATTGTACTCATCATTGGGGTCTTCGGGCTGCACTTTGTCTGGTCCCTCACCTAGGACCTGTCTGCCTTTGGTGACCCTACTAGGGGCATGAAGCCCCTGACAGCATAGCTCCTAGGATCACTGGGACACTCAAACCCCTCCACCACGGTAAGGTGGCAGCCCAGGGAGGGGACTTATAAATACAGATACGTACTGTTATTGATTTTAACTGTTTTATTATTTGTTTTATTGACATTTAATTCTGTTGCACCTTGTAGCACTTTGAGATTTTCATTAATGAAAAGTGCGTTATAAATTGAATTCATTATTATTATTATTATTATTATTATTATTATTATAGTATCCCTTCTTCATCACAGAGCAGGACTTTTATTTTGTTTTTTTGCAAAAAGTCAAGTGATCGCTTCATCCTTCACTGACAGGAATGAGGAACGCTGACAGACATGAGGAAGTCACGAGCGAATTAAATCATGTCCAAACGTTGCTTCATGAACCTCTGCTGGTGTCTGCTGGATTTTGTGATGTTGGATGAGTGATTCATGGTTTTATTAATTTTTTTAAAGTTATATTATCATATAAACACAGAACTTTGGAGCGCAGAGACAGGACATGTACTGGGGGCGGAGCATTCCAGACATTCCAGACCAGCGCAGCGACATGAGGAAGTCACGAGCGAATTAAATCATGTCCAAACGTTGCTTCGTGAACCTCTGATGATGTCTGCTGGATTTTGTGTTGTAGGACTAGCGCTCCATGGTTTTATTTTATTTTATTAGAAGGTTTTATTACCATAAACACAGAATATCGCAGCGGCTCTGAGCAGACAGAAGCAGGGGGCGGAGCAGATCCCAAGTTCACCAGAAGCACGGACTGTGCCATATATGGCTCTGAGGGGAGGGAGCAGAATGCTTTTCTGCGCTGAAAATATTTCTAAGTCCCAGAGAGTCCCAGAGTGTTCAAATATCGCAGACCCTAGCTTTAAAGTCAGAGCTGAATCAGCAGCCATTGTTCTGTGATGAGCTTTATTACACAAACTAATCAAACTTCTGATTATTCTCAGAAAACTGTTACAAAACAGACGGCCTTTCACCAAGGAATGTTTAAAGATAATCAGTTTTGTTGATAAAGTTTGTGTTTGAAGCAATGAACAAGCTTCATACTCACCGCTGGATGGGGGATGACGACCGAGAGATAAACAAATAAATAAATTAATTAATAATTAAATTAAAGATAAATAAATTAAAGGACCTTCTCCTACTCTGCTCCTGTTTCCTGGAATATCTTGCTAAATTATTGGACTTACTTGGTCAGTTGGTCCCTCAACACAATTTGATAACATTTCTTCAACAAGAAGACAGGTTGTAGGCTGTAGGTGAGACGATTTGCCCTGTTGGCATGCACACATCTGGATATCTCATCGACTTGAAGACTTGATGATGTGTCTATCTCTGCTGTCATCTGTGGATCTTAAGGACACATATTTAATTGGATTTATGATAACTGGTTCCTGCTTTTTGGATTTGGCTGGTTCCTGGTCTATCAATACAAAAGGAAGACGTCGGCAGCAAATCTGAACCTGGTCAGGCTTGACGTAATACGTCAGGGCGCCTCGCCACCTTAACAACCGTGCGCTTCGAACGACCAAACCGAACTGCGCACCTCCTCCACCTGTCTGTACTGGTGTAACGCTAATTAGTTACGCGCACAACTAGCTAGCTAAAATGCTAAAAACAAACAACGCACATCTCAGTTTCTCTCCATCCAGCTCTAAACTGCAGGTACAAACTGCTCGTCTCTCTCCCCCCTCCCCGCTCTGAGCTGCCGGTGCGGGCTGCGTCTCCCCCGCTCTAAACTGTCTGTACAAACACGCGCAGCTCAACTGTCTCTTGAGTTTCACAGTTGGTCCATGGACCAAGAGGCAGGTGATCAGAGACAGATCAGTCAGAGAAATGATAAACATCTGATAACCCCTGACTTCTCTCTATCTGGTGCTGTCCTCAATATATGCAGTGAAATCAAAAATTTGGGACATTGCATATCTGATGACCTCTCTGATGATCGTGACATCTGTAGGCAGTATCGTATGATATATGCACAAGCTAATACTCTGATCAGAAAGTTTGGTATGTGTTCATCCTCTGTGAAAATAGCTCTTTTTAAGGCTTTTTGTACCTCGCTATACACTGCCCATCTGTGGCGAAGATACAAAAAAAGTAGCCTGCATAAACTTTATGTGGCATATAATGATGGCATGAGGCTGCTCCTCAAAGTGCCTAGATGGAGCAGTGCTAGCCATTTGTTTGTACATAATGCTGTTCCTACATGTGCTGCTGTGCTCAGGAATCTTATGTATAAATGCATGTGTAGATTGGCTGTGTCATGCAATAATATAATTGCAAATCTAGTAAATCCTGCTTTTAGTGCAGTGAGATTTTGTTCAAGATTATGGAATCATTGGCGCCATCATTTATTTGTGACTCAGTGAATTATCTGTCTTTTATTTCTTTATTTTAAATTTTTTTATGGATTTTTTATGTATTTTTTATGGACCTTTTTTGTGTCTGAAATAAAGTTTGATTGATTGATTGATTGATTGATTGAATCATTCCTGCATGAACAGATGAAGCTGAAACACCAACAAGCTTCAGGGTCAGCTGATCACCTTGTTACAAGTTCTGGAAGTTATAACTCATTTAAAGACAACATATATTTTGTTGTAGGTTTCATTTATGCTCAACAGATCTTAAGCTTCATTTTATTTAATTGTTTTGGGAAACTGCACCTGCACTTTAGTTTTTGTGGTGGATTTTGTTGATCTATATTTTGTGCAGACTTTTTCAATCTAAATAACAGAAGGATCTTTTTTTTTTTTTTTTTTTATACTTGGAGACTGAATACTTTACTAAATAAAGTTATTTCAGTAAAATTAACGCTTTTTTTATTTTTTAAATTTTATATAATACTGCAAAGCAACATGTTAAGTTAATTTTGTCAAATAAAAAACTTTGATTTCTGTATTTTTTATTTTTTGTGTGTGGTAATATCACGGAATTTATCGTTATCGTCAGAATGCTCTGAAATATCACTATATAATATTTAAGCCATATCGCCCACCCCTACTGCTTGTTCTGAGTCTGGTTCTGCTTCCTCATGAGGAAGTTTTTCCTTTCCACTGTCACCTTTAGACTTGCTCAAGATGAGTCAGTTTCTTTATTTGTCATTTGCACCCCATGTGGTACATTTGGTGGACCGAAATTATGTACTCAGGGTCCCAGTTCCATCCAACAATAAAATGTCAAAGAAAAACAGTAATAATATCTAAGATATGCTGGTGAAGATTCTCAGTCGTCCAGGACATGATAAAATCAGAACAAGCGCTCAATACAAAAACAACTGGACTTTATTTGTTGCAGAAAACGTTTCACCCTTTATCTCAGACACAGACTGGTCCACCCTAAGAACAAAACACCTACACACAAACAGAGTGGTGTAATGTATGCAGTCCAGTGCGGTGAGGACTGTCCAGACCTCTACATTGGAGAAACTAAACAGCCTCTTCACAGAAGAATGTCTCAACACAGGAGAGCCTCCTCTTCTGGACAAAACTCAGCTGTTCACCTTCACCTCACGGACAAGGGACACTCATTTGAAGACCAGAATGTGCACATTTTGGACAGAGAGCACAGATGGTTTGAGAGGGGGTGAAAGAAGCTGTTTATGTTAAAAGGGAAAAGCCTTCTCTTAACCGAGGGGGGGGCTCAGGTTTCAACTTTCAAAGACATATAATGCAGCTTTAAATCTGATTCCAAGACAGTTCCCACCTGTTGAGAACAGAGTACTGTAGCTGCTTCTGTGGATTAGAGGAACAAAGAACCCCCTACTGTTAAACTGTGATGTGTTATTGCGTCAATTTACATAGAATGGATATGTTATCTCAGGTATGTGTGGGCGTTATTTCAGCTTCCAATTTACATGTTGGTGCGTGGCATGTCAGCCTGAATAAAACTTCTGTTTCACAGCTGCTACTCTGAATTGAAAAAGCCCTTTGGATAAAGGGTGAAACGTTTTCTGCAACAAATAAAGTCCAGTTGTTTTTGTATTGAGCGCTAGTTCTGATATCTAAGATATGAACTAAGAAAAACGTTAACTAAAAATACATTAAGCACTAGTAGCATAGAACATGAGTCTGTGTGAGCAGAGGAGAACGAATGAACACAGCAACATGAAACAGATCAGCAGCAACATGATGTGATATTTCAGTGATTATTCTGGTTAGATATTCATGAGTCTAACAGCCTCAGGGTAGAAGCTGTTCCTCAGTCTAGTGGTTCTACACTTAATGCTCCTAAACCTCCTTCCTGAGGGGAGCTGGGGGAAGCGAGATTTCTGTGATGGAGTTAAGCTCAAAGCAGTCTGGTCCTCAGCTAAATAATGTTAATTGTTTTTTATGTACAGTATGACTCTTTCTGTTCAGTGCCCTGAGATGACTTCTGTTGTGACTTGGTGCTATATAAATAAATTGAATAGATACAGTGAACAGGAGGATATGAATTTACCGGAGGGCTCTGAAACCTGACTGGTCCAGGTGAGCCTGCGATCTGTTGGGGTTGAAGCCCAGCTGGGGTCTCCACGGCTCCCGGTTCCTTCTCTCCCAGTCCTCCGGCTTCAAAACCTTATTAGGAATCCTGCAGAACAAAGATGAAGCGTATTTCCTTCTCAGGTTGGAAGAACATTTGGGGCTGCTTCTCTTTAAATATGAAATATTAAAACCTATTTTCATGTATTTGTAAAAAAAATAAAAATAATAAAAAGCCAAAGTGGGTCTATGTCCCACAGAAACCTTTGAGATATCTTTTTTTTTCATTCATTCAACCTTTATTTCTACAGGATAGTCTCATTGAGCCAGAGGGACTCATTTACAAGAGAGACCTGTTCCAGACGACGACGACGACGACGACGACGTCAACAACAACAACAACAACAACAACAACACAACAACAACAACAACAACAACAACAACAACAACAACAACAACCTACAGTAAAATTGCAGTTAAAATAAGAGTAGTGTACAAAACAATAAAGCAGTGTGCTGTAAAACAGGGTGAAATATTAAAAACAAGAACATATTTGTTTTGTTGTTTCCATTGAAACTTTTTCTACACCTACATGTCAGCTCAGGCAGCCGGCTAATACCATTTATTTTTCATATTTGATCATTTATTAAATGACCTTCATCACAGTACAGTTAGCTCTCTTTGTGTTTCTAAATATAATCAAGATGAGCTCATCGTTGTTGTTGTTAAAACAACATGTAAAACTGAGTTGATTGAGATGTTTATGATAAACGACAAACACCTGAAAGTGACTCTCAAGGCTCCCGTATAGCTCTGCGTACGTCCATACGCAGCTGTACGCACGTACTACGCAGAGGTACAAGCGAACCCCCGCAGGGCATGTACGCGCAAAGCTCAAATTTTACGACTGCGTACGCAAACGCGTTGTCGCACAATAAACTTAATTTAAACTTAATTTAATTTTAATTTAGATGTTTTTATATAGGGAACTGTTTAATCTTAATTCAAATTTAATTTTGTTTTGGCTGTTTTTATATAAAAGTCCAACCAAGGACTGGGTTTGCAAATTAGCCTGTGGCTAGAAAACCCATGCACAAGACAACGGTTGCTTCGTTTTTAACATGTAACATTGTTTATTGTGCTGTCCTTGTTCAAATAAATTTGAATGAATGAATGAACTGCCCGGCGCCAGACTGTTTTGTATGCGACACAAATGTATTAAATTCCCCTTCTTCATCCCTGATCTGGACTTTTCTTTAGTTTGTTTTTTTGCCAAAAGGCAGTGATCTCTTCCTCCTCCGTTGACTCCATGACTGAAATGATGAGAAATGAACAAATTTGTCACGAGCGAATTAAACTCGGGTCCAGCGTGGCTGCAGGAGGTTCTGTAGATTTCCTGGTGTGCTGGTCTGATGTGTGGGCTGCAGGACCAGCGCTCCCTGTTTTTATTTTATTTTTTAGAACTTTTTATTAACATATAAACACAGAACACTGTTGTGGCTGCAGCTGCCAGCTCTCGCCCTTTTTCCCACACCCGACCTGTCAATCAATGCAGTAGGCGTGTCAGCAAATGACCAATCAGCAACCTCAGTTTGTCCCGTAGGTAAACGCTCTGCGCTGCAGCTGCTCAAATGACGTCAAGAATTTGGTGCGAGAACACGAGAATGAACGTTGAGGTGTGTGGGTGAACTGTCTGTGTACAGCACACGCGTACGGACACGCGTACGGCCACGCGTCCGGACACGCGTACGGCCGTACGCAGAGCTATGGGTGAGCCTTCACGCTTCATGAGCTGAAGTAACAAATCAAGTTCAACAGAAACAAAGCTCTTTGCTATAAGCTGGCCTTAAATGTTCGTCTCTTCACGTTCATTTAGATTTAGATGAACCAAAGCAGCAGAAACAGCCTCTCTGACCGAGAGAGGAACTCAACAGGCTGCACGCTCCCACAGACGTGCACATCTGTCCCTCTGTGCGTCTCTCTACCAGTCTCTCTGTCTTTCTCCCTCACTCTGTCTCTCTCTACCAGTCTCTCTCTCCCTCTGTATGTGTCTTTCTCTGTGTGTGTGTATACGTGTCTCTCTCTCCCTGTCTGTTGCTCTTTCTCCCTGCGTCTCTCTCTCTGCGTCTCCTTCCACGTCTCCCTCTCTCTTTCTCTTGGGAGATGGGGGCACGGTGTGGGAGGAGGTGGTGATGGTGTTTCAGTTCTGGTGTCTCCCCTGGTTGCAGTGTATTGGTCATGTTTAATAATTTATTACTCAGAGAAGAAACTGATGATCATTGGGTGACTCTTCCAGCTTCGTCCTGTGTAACATTTAGGACAGAAACTGTTGATTACTACACGTGACATGTTGAAAAGCATAAAGGAAGTGCTCATCAAACATTCACCACAAAACAGGAAGTCACAATAACTCCTGTCTGGAAGGTCGGATTTGGGCCAAACTTAGGCTTACAGCTGGTCTCGTGTTGATATGGGCGGAAGGGGACTTCGACAATTTGGGATATGTGCATCCCTGGTGGACGCGTGTGGGAATGGAATGACAGCATTCACAATTGCGACTGGGAGGTGTTGCTGGAGCTCCAGCGGTCACAGGTGATGTAGAAGATTTGGCAAGTGTGCACCCTGGTGAACGGGTGCGGGATGGGCACGAGAGCGCTCGTGATGGCGACTGGGTAGGTGTTGCTGGAGCTCCAGCGGTCACAGGTGATGTAGAAGATTTGGCAAGTGTGCACCCTGGTGAACGGGTGCGGGATGGGCACGAGAGCGCTCGTGATGGCGACTGGGTGGACGAGCTGGAACTCCCACGGTCGCCGTAAGGCCGGAGCGGCGCTTTGCTGCGAGGGCCTCAATGCTGCTTGCAGCTTTAATTACATGTTGCCACCTTCATCCCGTTAGGGCAGGGGGTGTCCTCCTTGGATTACTGCAGGTTAGATTTCACCTGCAGTATCTCTGCTGCTCACATGGTGAAGCAGACAGCAGGCTCCGCCCTGCTCAAAAGTCAAAAGTCAAAGTCAACTTTATTGTCAGATCTGCAATATGTACTGTACAGGACATACACAGGACCGAAATTGCGTTTCTCTCAGTCCCTCGGTGCAACAGTAAACATCTAAACATTGAAACACTGAAACATATAATAATAGACATAAGCATAAAATAGTAAAACTAACACTGTCCTGAGTTTTTGCATAGTGGTATAAGAGTATGAAAATTTACACCAACTCTAAAACTAAAACATTAAACATTTAATGAACATAATACTGTCCTGAGTTTTTGCATACTAGTATAAAAAAAGAGTATAACTAAAATAAACTAAAGGTTTCTAGCATTGACATTTGCAAAGTGGCAAAGCAGCGTATGAGTTAATGTACACAGTATATGTATGAGGTAGTAGTTGATGTTGTTATAGAGGCAAATAGTGGCATATGCAGTAAGGCACATTGGGCATCCCTCTGCTCGGATTGGCTTAAACTGTGGCTCTGGTTGTGTTTATTGGTTGAAAGCAGCGTTCGTTTAATCCCTGCATCGTCATCAGAGTGGACAGTTTTAACCACAACAAGACACCTTTTTTCCCCCTCCTCATTTTGACAGATGACAGAAAACTGTCACAGTTCATTCATTCAACCTTTATTTAAACAGATAAGTCACATTGAGCCTCTAAGACTCATTTACAAGTGAGATCTGTTGGACAGACAATAAAAGTGGTGAAAAATGACACATACGGTGACAGAGTATTTTAATCCCTGGATATCTGACTGTAAATATTTGGATGGAATTAACGTGATGGTTAAGCCTTCCTTCTTCTTCTTTTGGCTTTTCCTTCCTCAGGGGTCGCCACAGCGAGTCATCCTCCTCCACCTCACTCTGTCCTCTGTCCTCACTCCAACTACCTTCATGTCCTCTCTAACTGCATCCATATATCTCCTCTGTGTCTTTTTCCTGGCAGCTGCATTTCTAACCAATATAACCACTGTCCCTCCTCTGGACATAATAATAATAATAATAATAATAATAATAATAATAATAATAATAATAATAATAATAATAATAATAATAATAAATTTTATTTGTAGGCGCCTTTCTTGGCACTCAAGGTCACCTTACATTGTCAATCATAAAAAAATAAACCAGACACAATATTATAAAAACAGTAAAAACAAGTAAAATGAATAAAAATAAAAATAAGAATGCAGTTGATACTGTATCATAGTGCATAGGCTACTTTAAACAGGTGAGTTTTGAGTTTGACTTTTAAATGTGGCAATGAGTCTGTGTTGCGAATATAAGTCAAGTCAAGTCAAGTCAAATTTATTTATATAGCACAGTTAGAACAGATAAACTGTTATCAAGGTGCTTCACACACACACACAACATAAAAGAGGCTCAAAAATTTACAGAACAGTATCACACATCAATACAGTAGTAACAATTCTGATATTAACAGCAGTAAAGTATAATAAAAATGTATAAGAACAATATTAAAATGAAAACAGTAAAAATATATACACTACGTCAGCTCACACAGTATGAAACACCAGAGAGAACAGATGGGTTTTTAGCAGGGATTTGAACAAGTGAAGGGAGGAGGCCTGTCTAATGTTGAGGGGCAGGTTGTTCCAGAGTTTGGGGCCGGTGACTGAAAACGCCCGATCTCCTCGGAGCTTCAGATGTGTTTTTGGAACCACCAGCAGCAGAACATTAGGTGGGAGTGAGTTCCAGAGCTGGGGAGCAGAACAGCTGAATGCTTCCAAACATGTCCAAACCATCTCAGTCTGGCCTCCATAACTTTATCTCGCAGTTGTTCAACATGTGCTGTACCTCTGATGATCTCATTCCTAATCATATCCATCCTTGTCACTCCTATGGAGAACCTCAGCATCTTCATTTCTGCCACTTTCAGTTCTTTTTCCTCTCAGCCTTTCGATTCTAAAAAATGAAAATCTTCAGACAGAACCTGCAGCATTCTGCTGAAACTCACCAGTCCAATATGTTGCTCC